>JARHVA010002154.1:897500-1117500 GCA_037957365.1 Torreya grandis
TATAGTGATACAAAATAACATCATTTTATTTTCCCTTATAATGATGAATTCTCTAAAACTTGATAAAATTAAAACAAAATTAAAAGAATAAGAATAATAAAATAAAATTAAATAAGTAAAAAATGGAACAACAAACAACAAAGAAAAAATTAACTAAAAAAGAGTTTCAAATGATGACCATTGACTAAATGATGTAGTCACTTGTCATCAAGATCTTGTAGGTGAAAAATAATCTTTCCAATAACAATAACTATTTTATAAGTACCAATCCAAAATGAATCAAATTTATGATGTTTTCTTGCCTCTTAATGATATTTATCAAAAGATAATACTAAATCACTAACTTTAAAACACCTGTTAGAAACTTATTTATTATTATTTTTGATCTTTTCCTTAGACATTTCTAATTTCTATAAATAAGTGGATTTAGTCTTGTTAATAATTAAGATATCATTAAGTATTTACTCAAAAACATTATTATATTTAGTTAAATATGGAGGAGTAGTTCTAGTTGAAGAAATTTAGAATTTTATTAGAAAAGCAGCTTCAAAGACATAAGCTAACATGAATGGAGAATAGTATGTTGCATCATTTACCATTGTGTGATCATCCTATAACATTTTATAATTCTTCTAATTATAATCATATTTAATATCACACACCAATTTAATATCATAGGAAGACCTTTTGGCATGGGGACAAAAAAATTAAATGTTCATCCAATATTTATTGTAAATTAGGATGGGTAAACTCCTTTGTTTGTTGAACATCAATGGAAAATAAGCATGCCAAAAATATTTCAACATCTTGGTCATTTGATGTGAACTAACTACCTTTTAGTATTTAAATCTTAATCCCCATAATTCTATTGGATGGCCTTCAGAATGAAAGTGCATGAACAGTTCATGGAAATTCATCTTAATAGTACCCAATGTGGTGATCCATTGTACTCCCAAAAGAATCTCAGTCCCACTCATAGGAATAAGAAACATAGGAAAATATAGTAAATATTCCTCCATTACTAAATTAATGCTATGGCATTTTCCAAAACAATTAACTGTACCACCATCTATAATAATGACTTGAAATTTTAGTGCTAGGTAGATGAAACAATTCAAACGAGAAACCAACTTAGTGTTGATGAAATTGTGTGTATTTCTTAAGTCAATCAACACCATGACATTTTGTTTCTTAAGGAAACCCACCAAATTAATAGTTTGAGTTGTAGAAATACTTAAAAAGTCATAGTAGGAGATAATAGGTTGAGAATTTATAGCTTCATCCTTGGGTCCTTCAAAACCCTCACTAGATGCCTCATATTTTTCATCCTCATTAGCACCTTCGATGTAAAATAACTTATTTTCAGCACATCAATGAATTTTGATCCATTTTATATCATAACCATAACATAACCCTTTGGCATGATTATCCTTAATTTGTTGTAGTGTTAATTTGGTAGGTTAAGGCAGTGATAGAGTTGGGAAGGTATATTCCTGACTAGCATTGAAAGGATGGAATTTTATCATCTCTTTTTATTCTAATAAACATGCCCTTGGTATAGCTTTAGATACATTTGTGTGGTTAAACATGTAAAGCTCTAATTGAATATTATCTTTAATTCAACCAAGAAATGGTTAGTCAAATTTAGCTCAGTGATGTCCTCCACACATAAGGATAGCTAATGAAATTGATGAGTATAATCCTTCACTATTTATATTTTTCATAATTTGGCTAACTAGATGAAGTAGTTTTCAAAAACATTATCCTAATAGTGAGACATCAGTTCATCAGATAATACTAACCATGTAATAGGAGTACTGGTCTTCTTATTTTGAGCACATAACCAATGATACCAAATGAATATATTAGGTTATAGATATAAAGATGCCATAACAAACTTTTGAGAGATAGGATTTTGGTGAAGATAAAATAGATTTTTGATTTGAGTGATTTAAGTGAGTGGATCCTTACTATCAAACTTGTATAAGTACACTTTTGGTAACATTGGTTTCATCCCTATGTTGGTGGTGTTAGTGTTGAGAGGAGGAAGAACATAAGGAAAAAGTGGAGATTTGTTGAGTGAAAAATGAAATTAAATAGTAGGTAGTTATGCCATGATCTGTTGTAAGTGATTACTCATGCCTTTAAGCTCCCCTTGCATTGTTGACATTTGTGTTTAGGGTTGAACATCCTTTTGCATCAAGCCTTATAGATTTGATTGAATTTGAGAAATCATATTTGAAGACATCATATCAAAGGTTCTAAGCTTTATGTCATACCCTAAAGGATTTTTAGTGGTGTCTTGCCCTTTCCCCCATCCATGAGTGTTAGGACTAGCCGTAAAAAAGCTTGATGGTGAACCTTATTTTACCTTGTTGACCAAACTTTGACCATGAATATTTTTAAATATGTTGTTCTTAAATCATAAATATCAAAGAATAAAATCAAACTAGTTTCTTCCAAGATTTCAAAAAATGTAAATAAATTTGAATTTTTTTACAAATTGTGAGCTATGGAGTGAATTTATGAAAAAACTAAAATAGAAATAACTTTTGAAACACATATCCAAATGATTTGAAATTTTAATGAAAGCATACTTGGATTTTTTCTCACCTCTTGTAAAAACATTGAAGATAAATTAACAACTATTTGAGAGAAATTTCAAATTACAAGATCTAGGGTTTTTGACCTGATTATGGCCCAAATCGATGCTTCGATACCACTTGAAACTATTTTACTTCACCAAATAAGTATATATACATAAATATATCACATTTTTATATAAATATAGAAAAAATAATGAATAATAGATAAGCCACTTCAAGGGGGAAACCTCCCAAATGCTTACAATAAGAAATGAATACTTTGATATGATGATGAACAACTAACCCTACCTCCTATATATACTCTACCGAGGCCTTGGAAAGCTTAGAGACTAACCTAATAAGTATATGATTGCATACATAAATGTAAAATAATATGTAAAAGAGGTATGCAAGCCATAAGTCAGCTATGCATATCCCTAAACACACCAATAATTAAGGGCATAGAAAAAGTGCTAACACATTTATGCTATATGTAATTGTTTTAGCCAATTATTTTGTAAAATAATTTCCCTTAATGGTTTTAGATGTTTTTAACTTAAGATCAAACTTATTGAATCTTTAAAAACTACTTAACTAAGCTTTCTTGAAAAATAGATTGCTTCAAAATATAAGAAAGGACATGCACATTTGATCAAATAATGACTTTATTTCCCATAAAAAAATATTTAAATTTAAAAAAAGAAGAGATCAATGATAAATAATTTTTTTTATTAAATGGATACTTGGTCTTGGTATCCTTCAAAACTTGGCTAATATATCTAGTAGATCTTTCTTCATCATTATCATCATGTTGAATAATAACAACACATATGGATTTATTAGTAACATGAACATAAATAATGTAAGGCTTATGTGGATTCAGTTTATTAAGTACAAGTGAACTTATAATGTCATTTTAAAACTATTAAATGATGAATAAGAACCTATAATCCAAAAATAAGCTTTATTTTTCCTTAGAAAAGCTTGCAAAATATTAGATTTATTAGTGAAATTGGTAAAAATTTTACACAAAAATTATATTTTATTAAAAAAGAATTTAAGACTAGATTGATATTTAAGATGTGTTAAATATTTAATAGACTTAATGCATTTAGGATAAATAGATATGTCATTTTTTGATATGATATGGCATAATAATTTCGATTCAATTATTAAAAAAAATTATTCTTAGGATTTAGAGAAATACCATGTTTTCTACATCTTTTGAAGACTTTACAAAGATGATCAATATGTTTATTTATATTTTTATAATGAATGATAAGATAATCAAGGTAGACTTGAATGCCAATTCCAATTAATTTTTTAAAGTCTACGTCTACAACCCTCTAAAAAGTGTCACCTACATTAATTAAATCAAATGGAATTTTATTAAAAGAAAAATTTCTTCTTTATGTAGTAAAGGTGGTCTTATATATCCTCTAGATTAAAAAAATTGATAATAACTATAAAATCCATCAAGAAGAGACATCATTTCAGATCCAAAAACCTACTGTAATAACTGACCAATGCTAATTAGAGGAAAATTTTATTTAACATTAGTTTTTTTCAAATATATAAAGTGTACAAATAATTTAATGTTATATTTTATTTTGAACATACACTAAGTTAGCTATCCAATAATAATATCTTATATGAAAAATGACACCACCATTTTACATCTTATCAAGCTCCTTGTTGATGGTGTCTTCCAATAAAAGGCTTGTTCTTCTAAACTTATGATTAACATGTTTTATACCAAGTTTGATAGGGATATCATGCTTAATAATTTAAATATCATAACCTTTTCGATATTTATATGACCAATCAAAAATATTAATAAATTATTTAAGCAATTTACATAATTGAAACTTTTCCTTAGGTGTACATTGAATTCTTAAATAAACAAATTTAGGATTTTCCTTGATGCCAAGGTTAATAAGAATAGTCTTACCTCTTATTATCCCAGATAGCTCTTAAATATGAAATTGTTTAAGCTAATCATTTTGTGTGAACACTCATTTTAAGATGACCAAACCAACAAGCTATTTATTAGTTCTTAATTTCAAGTAATCACCACAATTTATCATGTAATCATCATGATTAAAATAATTACCTTGTAAAAATTAATCAATATGTTCATCACAATAAACAACCAAAAAACTATCATTAGGATTAGGTAATTTAGGTCTAAAAATATTAGCAAAAAAAAATCTAAAGTTGGCTCACAATCACTTAAATTTAGATAAGAATTAAAATCAATAATCTTATCAACATGAGAATTAAATTATCTGAGTATATGCATGATATTAAAATATTTTAAGAATCGACCAAAATATTTGAGTATACCTATGGACATATGTCTATTTTGTTTTAAAAATATTTATAGCTTTTCTAGTTATCAATTCCAAATATCATAAGACCTTTAAATGCTTAATATTAATTTTTATAGTCTTTTCACACTCAAAACACAAATCTTCAAATTATTATTATTATTATTATTATTATTATTATTTTTATTATTATTATTACTACTACTACTACCAAACAATACATTTTAAGTATATAAAAATATTTTACCAATATGAGATATTAAAACAAGTCTAACACCATTACCATGTTGTGAACAAGCTTCATCAAAGAATAAATACCATATAGAATCTATAGAAAATATTATTTCTTGTTGTTTTTCATGTTCATATAATGTCAAAATATCATAAGTACCAATTACAATTTCTATGTAAGCAACAACAGATGGTATGGACTATATGGGAATAATATTCCATTCCTCTTTATGCATAAATCCAATTTCATTGCCAATAAGAACCCATATTTTATCCTTGCCTATAAAAGTGTTATTTGATTTAGACAAATCTTTGTCTAATCACATAGTATAATTAGTAGGAATATCTAAAATATTAACATTAGACATACATATAATTATCTCATCTTGGGCTATATTGATAATAAAATGTTGAAATTTACCACAACTCTTGGTTTAACAAGAGTCAAAACTAGTAAATTTTAAATTATCAGTTTCATAAGATATGCCTATTTTATTAACAATAAATTTAGGCATTATGTTTTTAGAAGCTCTTATATCAAGGATATAATTATGAATATCTTTTCCAATAATTATTACATATACATGAAATTAAGGAATATAATCAATTGAAAGATCAATATATTGAGCAAAAACTGAAGTATGTTCATTATTACTATATTCTTCTTCAAATCCTACTGCATTTTTAGGATTTGGATTTTTAATTACATTATTTATCTTATAAAGTTATCTAGGTAAATTGACAACTTGTACTAAATAAAAAATGGATTTGATTGTATCCAAATCATTGATAATGTTATAAGCACCAATATTAAGATGATAAATGTGAGTATAATTTTTGGGCTTATAAAGATGATACTTAGTATTATTTAATCCACTAGACAAAGGGTTATTCTACTTATAATTTGCAGTAACACTTTCTAAAATAGTAATATTATACGTATTTTTACCTTTGTCTTACATAAATGGTTTAGAAGATTAATTTTTACTGTTAGCTATATTAGAGTTATCTTTTGGGGTAGAATTTTAATCTAATTTACTTGTTTATAAAGTATAATAATGATCAACTTTGATGTTATTCAAATATTCATTAGAACCACACATGTTTATATTATTATCCAAGTCAATGATAATACTATCCTTTACATGGATGAATTTTCTAAAATTTTGAACAATTATACAAGTTTTAGGTCATGATCTAATTAAAAAAATATTAAAATAATGAAATTTTTAATAATTTTTAATTTTATGAGGATTGGAAACCTTACTTGATGTATAAGGCTTATCATTTAGTTATCACTTGATAGTGACCAGCTCATTACTAAGATTACGGATGGATTTTAAATTTTTTGCATCATCAAAAGTTGAACCTTTGGAAGCTCTATCTTTAAAATGAACACATTTTAATTTATTTTCATACTCTTTGTAGAAATAAATAGTTTCATCATAATATACTATATCTTTGACTTCTAAATACATTTTATACTTTAAGGTAAAAGCACTATAAAATATAATTTAGATAATTTTTTGGATGGTCTAACACCATGAGGAATATTTTGATACAACATAGTAATCTAGATATAAAATGGTAAACCCTCTCACTTAGATCAATATAAATATTAACAAGTTCATTGACTAACTATAAATCCTCTTTAGGATTTCCAAAACAAAGTCTAACCAATAATATATATCTTTCCAAGTACTAATAACCCTAATAAGAAGGCTAATAAAATATTGATAAGTTTTACCTTATAAATTTTATGTAAAGACTCTAAGAGATTTTTTTATGAATAATACTAAGAGTAGAAAAAAATAATTTAAAAACATTTAAATGATCTTCCTAAGACTCAACAAGACTTATTAAGAATTTTTGGACATGAAGTCCTTTAAATAATGATAATTTACTAGGATAAGTACAATATTAATGATATTTACTTAATCTAAGGATTCATTAGAGGATACTCATTATCTACATTTGAATCAACATTTTTATTGATGATTTTTAGTTGATCTCTATTATTTTTAAAACTTGTTATTAATTCTCAAACTTTTTATTTTGAAAGATATTCCATTAGAAGTTATAGTATGTTTCACTACTTGACTAGGCTAAGTTAACTCTACCATTGATTAGAGTTAGTAGGGAAAATAAAATTGTCAAAAGGAAAATATTTAGAAGGAAAAAGAGTTCTAGATTGAGTATTAATGACAAAAAATTACTCCCTTTCTCATTGAATGTAATTATTTTATTCCAAACTATTAAACTAAATTTTATGTATGAGACTATCATACCAATATATTTTGAATATTCCTTCATCCTCTTCTTTGACTATATACTCAAGAATGCAATGAAAATCATAAATTCTATTATACCAATTAAAAATAATAATATTAGAAACAATATATACTTGTTTCTCATCAATATCAACTTTAGGTTGGATAATAGGATGGGAACCATCAATGGTGATGGGAAATAAGGAATAAAACAAACAAGAAGGATTGATAGAATAAATAAAAACAAAAAATAAAGATAATATTAATAAAAAACTTCTTAGTGGAGTCACCAAATTTGTTGATAGTGATAATTTTTATGTCAATGAATCAACCCTTTCACTTATCATGAAGATCAAGATGGAATCAAACTAGTTTAATTGTATGGGGTCTAAGGAATAATAATTGATGCTAAATTGTAGATAAGGGATTTAAAATAATTCAACAAATAAATCACTTAATTATGAAACATTATATTTATAAAATCATATACTTCCATAATAATAAAAATAGAATAAGAATAAATGATATAATCTACCCTATCAAATATATTAAATCATATGAAAGAGGCAATGTCTTAAAATAAATATTTTTGATCCATATAATTTATTATCAATTTCTCTCTCTTATAAATCACTTAATGTCACAATTAGGAAACAAACTAAAGGAAAATAAATGAAAGAAACTAAATTAAAAACAAAATAAATGGAAACAAAGAAATGAAAACTAAAACTATCATACTCAATTAACACTATCAACTAAAGACAAAAATAAATCATGAACTAAGAAAGATAGAACACTATTTATAATAATATAATAATATTTTATACCTAAAATAAGAAAAATCAAAAAACAAAGGAAAGTAATAAATGGATCTTAATAAAATCTAATAACAACTTCACTAAGTAATGAAACTACACTAGAAATGGTAAATAAACAACAAAAGATAATATGAAAGACTAAGGAAAAACTAAGAAAGTAATAACTAATAATACAAAGATAAAAAATAAGAATAAGTAATAAATCTAAAATAAATTAGAAATGAAACTACAATCTAAACAATCAAAAAGGTAAATAATTAAAGATAAACAAAAATAAAATGCAAATAATCTATCTATAACATAAATCAAAGTCTAATTGTAACATAATAAATATAAATCTAACTAAAAATAAGATAAATTTACGATATTGGGAAATAGAATTGACTTAGAGGTATAAAATTGATAAATTTATCAAGAAACATTTGAATGAGTCTAATTACAAACATAATCTTTAAAAGTGAATCAAATAACAATCGATGGATTAACAATTTGTTGCAAACTATGAGGTATTCATCATTATTCAGGTCAAGTAAATAACATTTTGTGCACATGACTATATATCTACAATCATCAAATAATATTAATGCTTGATAATCTTTAGATAATTATTTATGAATAAATAAAGAAACTTGGATAGACATATTTTTTTCAAGTAGATTACTTCACCATCAGAGAATGTATTGTTTGGTCTATCTATAATTGATTATTCGATCTTAGAGATGCTTACACAGAATAAAATATATATGGAAAATTGTCAAACTTAAAAGAGCTCTTGATACTTGTGTGTTTTTTCCTTTGTTATGTCCCTTTGATCTCTTTATAAATTTAATCTCATTAAGATGGTTACAAATCAACTTACAACTAAACTTGAGTTAGTTGTAGTTAAATTTAATTAAATTTTAAAATTCAATAAATTTACATTAGAAGTTTATAAATTTATAACTTAATTTTATAATTTAAATTTAATAAAGTCCAAGAGATTAAATAATAAAATAGACCAAATTAAAATTTCAAATAGGTGAAGGTCCTTGAATTATTTCACGTCAACTTAAATAATCATCTATCTATGCATACACTAAATAATTAATAAATGCTAACACTGAAAATAACTTAAAAATCTTAACACCAAGATTACATAAATAATATGTATCCCGTAATGATCAAAATTAATTATAATAAACTAAAATATACTGATTTTCTATCCTTAGAAAATAAATTTTATTTCTATTATGTAAAATAAAACATAGCCAAAATTATATATCTAAAAAACTTAAAAATGTAAAGTACTACAACAAAAATATAATAATGTATCAATAAAAAAAACATAAAATCCATCAAATAAGAAAACAATCACCTAGAATCATCATCAAAAACTGATTCAATCAATGGAACACCCTTATCTATATGGAACTTATTGTACTGCATTGAAAAAGTAGGAAACTCAATTAGATTTGTGCCTCTATAGCTGTCATCAACATCTAACTTGAATTTCTTGAGCACATAAGTCTGTAGATGATATTATGTGATTTATAAAACACCTCAATCTTGTACACTTGGTTTACATAGACCTTGGTTGTTCCTCTCAGTTCTCTACCTTTCCACTCTCACAAGTCTCACATCTATTCTATATTTATGCCCATTTACATATATCTCTTAGTCTGACTAGTTTTATATTGATGACCAAGTCTTTTATCTTTCCTAAAATGTTTAAAATGTACTTATTTTCTATATCTTCAAGTTTTGAACATGTATATATTATCCTACTACCTAGACACTAAAGTCCAAGTTAGAAAGTAGTAGTGACATTACTATCTTGTCCCAACATAAGTGTTCAGTTCCCTAAATTTATATAATTTACAAATGAAACATACCCTAATTATCATCATAAGTGATTTAATGTGATTTATTAATCCAAAGGGATTGATATAAATATTGCATCAACCTTCATTCATTCCTCACCTATAGAATGCTAAAGAGACCAAGGAAACTTATCAAAATCACTCCATCAAGTATTAAATTAAATAAAATTTCATATTTCCATACCAATTATAGGTAAAGCACATAAGTAGGTCTGAAGTACTAAAGGAGCAACCCAAGAGCCTAATTTTCCAAGTTATAAGCTAGGTCACTATTATACTTGTTTTTCACATATTGTATGATTCACTCCCAATCCAACATATAGGGGATAAATACATCAATATGAGGCCCTATTTAAATTATTAGCTATGTAGCTAGCATATTTTAATAGAGGGGTCCTTGGGATCAGCTCAAAACCATGTGCCCACTAATCCATTTTTCCCCAAGGTCACATTAAAGATGAATATATATGGATTTTACATTTCATAAAGAGTGATAATCCATGACCCAAATATGAATACACCAAGCGGAGGTGAATCAAAACCCAAAAACATCTAGGTAGTTGCATCTTGTTTCATTAGATATTATGTATAGGAAACTATCATCGAACTTAGATAGTAGCATTGATAAAACTATCCTAGAGTGACATTAACATCTAGAGAGCCAAAGGCATCATAACTAAAATCTGATAACTATTCCAAAATCTCATTCCTACCTGCTATTGAGACCAACATACCCCCATTTTCTTTCTTTTACTGAAAGGGGACCCTTGTGAATGTTTCAAAACATCTTTGTTCTAAATTGAATGTAAAAAGGTTATTCTCTGTTGAAATTTAAAGGTAATTTAATTAAAAGACATAAGCCTTAGTGTATCTACTTGTGATTATATTTTATGGACTAATATTTATAATTATTATCTTTGAGGTGACTAGTTATAGGGTCTATGGAGAAATATAGGATTCTTAAGTAGTAAATCTTAGGGGTTTAAATTTAAACATCCATAGAAAATGTTTGGTGGGAAATTATATTTCCTTTTGGTTATAGAAACCTTAAGTATAAAATTATATTAAACTTTGATTATGTTTTTAAATATGACCAAAAATTAAAATAAAATCAAGACTTAGACCTTTTATTTTCCTCTTTAAAACTTGAGAGCCCTTTTGGATTAACTAGGTTTTTATTAAGGTTTAAATATCTTGGTGTTTGAAAGCATGAACAAACTTTTAAAGGTTAAAACCTTCGTCTAAACATTTTTTACATATTGGGCCTTAACTTAAATCTCATGATTGAGCATATTTTGATCTAATAGTGCGAACCAAAGCTGACATCAAAAGGGAGACCAATCTCTATCAAGCACTCAGATTATGATCTGGTGATCCTCACTGCCTCAAGGGACTTAATTTGATGGCAGACATCAACCTCAATTCCCAAAGAATTTTAGAGAGCCTAACATGTGGCACTTAGTCATTATACCAAATTAATTCCATTATATTAGATTTGACAAGATTTCTCCCATCATTTTACATACATGCAAATGTAGCTAACGTTATTGAGCTCATTAAATTTAACCTAGACAAATTTTCAAAGCCTAAGAAAAGAGGGCATTTCTAAAGACCCTTTTAAAGGAATTCCTAGAATTTTTATGTATAAATACTTATCATAAAAGGTTTTAACATAAGTTAATTTGTGTTTCTTAACATAAAAGGACCTTAAGAACATCATTTTGAGTCGAACTTTATATAATCATGGATTCAAAGGTGTACATCTTGCAAAATCGATTGGTGATTGCTCACTCACTAGATTTGATCCAATGGTGTGTCAAGCCTAAAGAATTTTGAAAGGATTATTGATCTCAACACATGGCCTACCTATATATAGGATAAATTTTAGAGGTACATAGATCCCCATAAGAAGGATGCATAGTAGCTTGCCATTTGAAGGACAAAAATTTGATGGGACCTATTTAATAAAGTTGCTCAATTAAATGATTTTGACCTTGTAAAAATAAATGACAATCACTCACCCATTGGATTTGATCCAATGGTGCATCAATCCCAAAGACTTTTCAAAGGCCCCACGAGCTTGACACATGAATGCATGACTGGGATAACAATTGGCAAGAGTAAGCAACATGGGGAAGATTTGTTAGGGTGCCAAGTTGCATGGCCATGAACTTAAAGATCAAGGGAATAATAATAACATAAGAACTTGGATTTGGATTATTAGAGAAAAATAAAAAGAGCTTTTGAAAGCCAATGACTAATCTCCAACTAGCATTTATGAAAATTATCATGAAAGGCACTGAGCCATGACAGATAGGCTCCATGTAAGAATGGAGAATCAAATTCAAAGATTTTCTAAGATTGAAAGTGTAGATGGAATAATAATAATGTCCTAATAAATTTGAGTCATTTATAAGATTAAAAAACTAGATATATCCACCATTAAAGCTTAAAAAACCCTAAACCCTCTATAAAGAAGACTTGAGTTAGCTCAATTAGTCATAAAGCAATTAGAATAACTCAATTGAACCTTGAAACAAGTACCCTATTGAAATATTTGGCAACCTTGAAAGTATAATTTTATGAAATCAATGGAAGTGGGTAGGCAATAGATGAAGATGGAGGTAAAACTTTATCTATCTTTAGACAGTGAGGGAAGGATCTTCAAAGACATATAGCTAAACCTGATAGCCCTAAATGTACATGGAATCAGGAACTTGTTTGACTTATTCTTCCTTGTGGAGGAATTGAAATTAGTTTCCCAAGAGGAAAATAGGAATGCCTTTGTGTATCATAGATATAATGACCTAGTCTGAATTTAGCTGATAGGCCTCCACCATGCTGTAGCCAAACCAAAGGTAATACATTATATTTATCCCCTTGCTCCCATTTTTGTTGATTATAGCATATATAAAGAATGTATCATTTAAGAGGGAAGTACTAAGAAGGTTTCATGCATCACCCCCATGGCCTTCTAAAATTATTATAAGTTCTCCTTGCCTCATATTGATCTCCCATCTTTGAGTGAGTGGATAAACACCCAAGACCTAGATTCAGTCCTCACACCTTGGTTAATCCAAGGCTCCCATGTTTTCAAGTCCCTTAATGATGGGATTCATATTTTCCAATTTAGGGAGGGTGTTAGGATATCTATGACCTTACTGAACATAGCCTTTGGTGCCCCTTCCACTACTTATGTAAGCAAGGTCTGGGTATCTTATGTTCACTACATGTTGTAATAAAACTTAACCCCTCCCATTAGAGACCTAATAAGATTTTTCTTGGCCACTCAATTCACAGGCATCAAAATAAGGACCTTTAAGAAATTTTTTATGATGTCCTATCTCTTGGATTCACTTTTAGCCTCTGTGGATTTCCCTAGCATTTGAAATTGGTACCCTGATGGTAGAACCACTGATTCTCATCACTACTCTAAATTACATATATTTAAATATAGGAACCACATGAAATTTATCTATGGTGGTGTTTTATTAGTTATCTATGAAGCAATCACTAGTGTCCCTATGCCAAGACTCCACCCTCTAATCAAAAGGCAAGTTGAATCCATGGGGAATGTGTTGTTCCATTCAAATTGCACTATAATAAGAATAGAAGGAATCATGACTCAACCCTACCGATTGCCAATTCATGTCCCTAGAAAGATTTAAAATCAAGATATTGCCTATCAAATAATCTAAGGTTTGGATGGGATATGGAAGAAAAATAAGAAGGCTCAGCTCCACCCCTTTCCACTGGACATTGGAAAGATTGTGATCAAGGATTGGAAGCGATTAGAAATTATGGTGATCCACATAAATTATTTTGATTTATAGATATATGACCTTAAGATGTGGGACCCAAATAATAGAGTGACCAACCACATATAAGATAAAAATGTACCAAAAATTTAATACAAACATCAACCAAGCATGGGAGATGGTATCTATACAAAGGCAAAGAACTTTGATGAGGTCCTGTCTAAGATCAAGGGCTACAAAATCAAATTAAAGAATATGATGGTTAAAGACAATAAGCCCTTATGAGAGAGATGTAAAATACATCCCTTGCATTATCATTTGTTTCCAAGACCATCTAGGACTTCTCATCAAGAGCCACCTATTAGAGGATAATCTTTTAAGCCAAAACAAGTAGAATTAACAAAATACCCCAAGTTGGGTAGCTTGAGGACATACAAGGAAAGGTAAAGTTATGATCAAGGATCCAAGGATAGAGAATAGACCTAGTAAAGGTACTCAACCCTAGGTATCCCCACATAGGCCTCCTTTCCTATTAGAAATCATTAGTATGATTGCCCTGGAGGTAAGAGAAATATTGGAGAGTGACCTTGTTGATATTATAACTACTTATGGTTTGGATAGGGAGGAAGATCCCTCTGATAAAACCAACAATGATTTGATCCCACTAGATGGAGGAAAGAGACAATCAAAATTGGCCTTGGTGACCTTGGCACCTAAAAATAAGCCTAGGTTAACCTTCACTCACCCTACCAGTGAAGTTAACCTCTTTAATGATGAGAACCCTATGTATGGACCAGTCATTCCTAACTGGTTTGTTAATGGGAAATTACAAAAAAATCCCATCTCTTTCTCCATCATTGGCCTTAACTTGATTTCACATAGATGTGAAGTATGATGTCAAGCCATGGATCTAAGACATTGTAAACAGACAAGCAGAGAGAAGGATCCAAATCCTTCATGATAAAGAAAGCTAGAGGATTGACATCCCATGGGCCTCTAGGAGTTAAAATGTATAAGTTCTTAAGAAATCACAATTCAAAGAGTCTAACATAAAGGTATAATTCAATCTAGACACATAATGATTTGATAGATTAGTAATAAATAAAGCCACCATTAGCACTGATGAATTAACTTTTCAAAAGGTGGAACCTTTTGTTGGCCTAACTCCTATCGAAGGGTAGGTAGCAATGGAACATCCCATCCATCAGGAGGATGTGGCTAGTTTAGTGACGGAATAATTAGCAATGACCTTAGATAAAATCCAAGGAATGAAACAAAGGATCCTCAACTTGGAGAAGGAGAAGAAGGATTTGGAGGCTCAAGTCATACTCTTAATTCTTAAGGACATATTACAAATGCTAAATAAATATTTGATGGATAGATTTGAGAATTTAAAGAACATCAAGCTTAGATTAAGTGATTTAAACCATCAACCTAAGATGGTACAAGCCTTAATCACCTAATGGTAGGATTCTCAAGATTAGATGATAGAACTAATCAAGGTGTATAGGAGAAAGTAGGCCTTAAACTTCAAGATCATCAAGCTTAGACATTTAGATATCCTCATGGTAGTTTTGATTGATAAGCAAGAAAATTTGATCACTTGGTATAGCAATGTTGATAACTTCATCAAGGAAAACAAGGACCTGGTAACCAGAATGGAGAAAAATTTGGGGAATCTATTGGACAACCCTTCTCAAACCACTGCTATGGACCTAATCAGTGACAAAGAATTCAAGCAGAGAGTTAGTGTTTGCATCTAGGGCATTAAGGACAATTAGGGCCATTCTACCAAAGATAATCATAAGATCCTTGACACCATCCTTACTTTAGATAACCATATCATAGAAGCATAATGTATCAAGGAACTCATGGCTAAGGCTGACAAGGAATTTGACACATTGGCAAATCAAGAGGAGGATTGTATAATGAAACCTATAGTGGATTTTGAGCTAATAAAAGAGAAATACACCAAGGTTAAGGATTTCCTTAGATATGGATAATTGAGGTGCCCACTATTAATGTAATTTGTAAAATAATATCCCTTTTTAACAAATATATGGTAGCCTATTAGCATATATGGTTTCCTCTTATCAATATTGATGTAGTAGGTCATGTACATTGTAATATTTGTATTAAGGATAGTTGTCCTTATCTTACATGTTGATATTTTGAGAAAGTTAACTGGTGAAATGCCTATGTTTCCTATAAATAGGTAGGGATTACCATTTTTTAAAGAGGGAGATTTTGAGCAATTGTATACCAGGAGCATTTAATATAATTTTTTTTTGAAAAGATTGTCTTTATAGTTTGTTAAATGTCAATGATGTCTCTCAATTGCATGTTGTCATCTTAAGTTTGAATGATTCTATGTACTTTGAGTCACATTCTCTATCATAAGGTTCTTGATTTGTGATAATTCTAGATTAACTATAAAGATCTCAAGTATAATTCATTTTATTTTGCTATGCATTTAGATGTGCTTAGGCTATTCAGACCACATTAGCAAATGTTTAAAGTTAACTTGGTTCTTACTTATGGTTTATATATTTCCTCTTAATTTTTATTGATTTGAGATGTAATCTAAGTTCATGCTATTTTATAACATAAATTGGTTCAAGTGTGCTCAAAGTAATTATAATTTTGTCATAATATTTGAGATAAAAGTTTGCAATCACGTTTCCTTTCTACCTTACACTTCCTTTTTCTTATTTTTATCAAGAATCAATTTAGTTTAAATATAATTATTAATACTCATTTATATTAGTTTGGAAATCATATAATTAACAAATATCCAAAGATTTAGAACTTGGTGGCTCCAAACCACTAAACTAAACAAATATTGTGGATAGTTCCCATACTCTACTTTTATTCCACCATAGACATCACCAAATTGTCACAAACTACAACTGATGCCTTGGATTTTTCAAATCCTAAAATGAGAAGTGTTTATCAACATTGAAGATCACCTATGGTACATTTAGAAGCATCAACAGGAGGAAGTTTCACTGATGCTAGAAGGAGGGCCATGAATCTTTAAAGATCTTTTCTAGTTTTAGTGTATTTGGTCAAAGATCACTCTATATTTTACATGTTTATGTTTATTTTTTCATAAATTATGTAAATATTGGTGAACTTCATATTTTTATACGAGTCCTTAGATTTACTCAAATAAATATTAATATTATTTGAATACATGTGCTTAATTCTAGTAAATACGGCTTTTGGTGTTAAGAATTCATTAGTATTTGAAATTAGAATGGCTTTTCTAGTTAAAATTGACAATTATTTATCAATAAGAAGTTTATTTGAGTCATAATTTGCAAGAATGGTCATCTTTACATAATTTATCACATATTTGAGCTTGTTTAGTCAAATATTGATGTATTTTATCTTTTTACCAGCAAATCCTTACAAAATAAGATTACTATGCAAGTTGATTATTGATTATCTGTGAAGATCTAACTTTACTCATCATATTAAAAACAAGATCCTTAATTCTCAAGATGAAATTGCCAAGGATCAGGACCAGATCACATTCAGAGACTAGAGAACCCTTGCTCAAGCTATATATCCATAAAAGAACCAGGAAAGATAGAGGAAGACATAGGCATTCTAAGTCTCTACCATCTTCACCCTTGCAAGGGATTATTATGTTTGATATTCATATAAATATGGCATGGTTTGAAAGTTCCCCCATTGATATAATAGGTGTGGTTCATGACTCACCACGTAATCCTAAAAAATATTTGCCAATATTTGGTCCAAATGGTATTGCAACTATGGGGAACCATGTTAAATATTTCAAAACTATATTAATATTGTTAAATGTTATTCATGAAGATGTAGCATGTAGGTTATTTCCATTTACATTCAAAGATGTTACATATGAATGGTTCTTTAATTTACCTGAAAATTGTATTACCTCATGGAATAACTTGACACTATTTTTATTGATCAGTTTGGAAAGATCATAAGACCCTATGTCATCTATCATCAATTAAAAACTATTAAGAGAGATGCAAGTGAACCTATTAGGTCCTTCAATGCTAGGTTCCAAAAGATGTTTAGTCAAACCATGGATCCATATAAACCTAATGAAGCTTTAGCTCTAGATGTTTACAAAGATGATGTTGAACCCATAACTTCTATATTTCTTAAAAGAGTTATCCCAATTATAATCACATTGACTCAAGCTTATTATAAAGCAGTGGTTATTAATGACCAAATGTAACCCTAACGATAGATGGCTTATTCTATCCCAAATGTTAATCCTCAAATGCCTATATTAAACCTTTTCCCAAATAATAACCAAAATATTCTAGCATTAAACTAGTTCCCTACTTTGAATGTATTACCTACTAGCCATGCTACCCCTAATTATAACCGAGGTTTATTGAGCCATCAAGCTTCCAACGGATCTCATATCAATGACCAAAAGTCTTTAGTGCTTATAAATGACATTAAAAATATCGAAGGTCAAAAATTTGAGACTCTAAAGAATGAGAATGAATCTATATTAAAAATGGTCTAGAAGCTTAGTATAGACTTCTTGTAATTACAAAATCAAGTTGGTAATGCTAATGATAACCCTAGAAGGAACTTCACTTTCCAAAAGTTTAACAAGCTTGGAAATAGATTTTATAATGATAATTTCTATAATAATAAATCTAACGAGCCTTCTTCTATCAAAAGGACTATGGATATCAACCTCACTGATATTGCCTTACCAGACTGTTGTAGGGTGCATGCTACCTCCAAGCATGGTGAGATTGACTACATTAAATTTTGTAAAGCCTTTGAAGCTTTCCAAGAAGAACTTAAAAAATTTGAAGTGGTTCCAAATAAATATGTTTTTGTATGTATTTCTAAATCTAAACCATCTAACCAAGTGTACATGGTAGAAACCTTTAAATTCCCCTTTCAAGAAGATAATGAGCTTGATAATATTCCTAAAGGGATTCAAGCATTCTAGCAGTTATTTTAGTCATATCCTCTGAGAAATAGGGAGAAAACATACCCATTGACCACTTTTACTCCACCTAACAATTATGGGACCCCTCTAGACATTATATCAAATAATAATCTTGAACCTCATAAAGAAATCTCTTCCAAACTTACTATTGATCCTTCAAGCAAAACTAGTTACAATATTTTGAAAGATATGAAAAAGATTAAAGCCAACATCACTCTATATGAGCTAACTCAAATCATATAAAAAAGAGACTTACTCTTAGAATCCTTGTCCAAGAATCTTGGCAAGCCCCCTAAGACTGATAATGCAAATGTAATTATGCAAGTAACCAAAGCAAAGTCCCTGCCCTTCTTGCTTATAGTTAGGATATTTGGAAAGAATATCCACACTTGTCTTTTAGATTATAGAGACTCAACCAACATCATGACTTCTAGGATATGTGAACAACTTGGGTTAACAACAATACATTTTTAAAGGGTGGTTATTCAAATGGATAAATCTAAAGTCAAGGTCATTGGGGAACTATTAAATGTGCATATGCAGTTAGCTAGTGAACCTAGAGTTCAAAAATTCATTGACATATAAGTGGTAGATATTCCTAATGCTTATGGATTACTCTTGAGTAGAGAATGGACTAAGTCCTTAAATTTTTATATGTCTAATAATTGCTCACACTTGTGGCTACCTTGAAAAGGTGTGCCAAATTAGATAAGAGTAGAAAGGGAACCTATAATGAAACACATGATAATAGAATAAAATGTTGTCAATGAAAGGGTAATCTTCCTAGATTCTGATCTAGGAGTTTTCACTTTATAAACTATAAAGGAACTTAGTTCCAAGATTTCTCCTCTAATGCCTAGCCTATCAAAGTTATATGTTGATGGTGTCAAATGCAAATCAAGATTAGGGGATGGTATTGTATTAATAGACCCTACAAAAAAATAATACTAAGTATCTTATAGGTTACAATTCCCCTACACCAATAATTTGGCTGAGGATGAGGATCTCATCCTAGAATTATATCTTGCCACAAAGCACAAGGTTAAGGAACTCCTTATTTATGGAGATTCTAAACTTCTAGTTAATCAAGTAAGGATCAAGTACCAGTGTAAGCTATCTTACCTTAAGAGGTACAAGTTCAGAGTTTGGGACTTGGTGGAATATTTTAATGCCTTTAATATCTTGTCTATCCCTAGGGAAGAAAACAAAGTTGTTGATGATCTTGCCTCTACTGTAGCTAATCTCATGCCTAATCATGATTCTTAGAACCTTAGTATTGAGCTTGTACCATGTCCCTCAATCCCTGACAACATAAATCACTTCCAAGTTTTCAATGATGATCAATAAATTATGGATTTCTTGACTAATTCTAGATCCTTTGAAGCTCACATTATTGATGAAGCTGGTGAAAATTTTATTGAGATGGAGCTTAATGGTAAAATTTGTAGATGTTAATTTTATGCACCTTGTATATTATGTCATCATGATATGTGTTGTAGTGCCCCCCCCATTGGTAATTATTTAAATAATTATATTTTACCTTCATCTTTACCTTCTACCACATATGTTAAATGATTTAATTACTATATTTAAATAGTAATTAACCACCTTTTTATTATCTTTAACCATAAAATCTCAAAATTAAATAAAAATATAAATTTACCCAACCTCCTAATAAGCTTATCCCATGGTTAAAACAACTTGATCAAACTTGAATGTTATTTTAACCCTCATTTACCCTGTGCTAACTCATTAAAATGGTTTTCCATTCATCTTCACCTATTTTTGGTAAATCGACATCGATCTTCTAGGATCAACGCCAATCGGTTAGGATCAATGCCGATCCATAAAAGCATAGCAGACCTCCATTGCTAGGAAGAATTAACATGAAAGGAAGGAAACCATGTTGATCATGAATTTATGTTAAAACTAGTCATGAATCTACATAAACCTTACCAGTATTTTGCTACCTTTAAAGAGCACTTGAGAAGAGATTATTTTAGGTGATTTTGAAGGTCATTTCTTATTGTTTTTGGCATCACTTTATTCAAACCATCTAAGGTTAGTATTTTATTGTATTTAAGCATTTATTTAATTTTACATTTCTATCTTTTTTTTACATTATATTTCATTTTATCAATTTTCTAGGCTGTCACTATAGTCATTTTAGTATTAAGCACTTTTGCACATAATCGACATCAATTCATCTGAATTGACATTGATCTTATTGGATCACTAGTGATCCTTTTTTGAATCATAACATAAGTCTTAAACAACCTATTTTAAATCTATCGTCGTCTATATTTGGTCTCTATCTATTATACATGTGGGTTTTATCATTTTATCAAAAATATAGGTCATTATTATAGTTTGTTTTTAAAATTTAAGCTTTTATATAGATTTGACATTGATTCATCTAAATCAACATCAATCTTGTTGGATCACCATCGATCCCTACTTAAATTTCAAAACATTTTCATCTATTTTTCTATCTTAAAATCTGTTAAAATTTGCATTCTGGTTTACTAAAATCCATTTGTGAATGTAGATGACCCCACCTAGATTTATACATGATTCAGTTAGCATTTTTGATCTTCCTATAGTCCCTCAACCTCTATTTGTTGATTAGAGTGATATTGCATTTGAGCTAGGACTTTGCCTCTTGTCTTTCATACATGATTTTTCATAGATTGAAGAATAGTTGGATGTAATCCAAGAAGACATAGATATTGCTATTGAATTTTGGGATGATTATTTTAATCATATAAATCTTATTTTCAATTAATTATCTTTATCATTGCTTATCCATATTCTACATATTTCATAATTTCATGTTTATTTATAAACTTAAATGTTTAACATGGGTTGTTATCTATCTAAGGAAGTGTATCACTTCTTAGGACTAGTTTCTTACCAGGTGTGCCACTTATTTTTCTATTAATCCATTTTTTGTTTAAGTGTGGTGAATTGTAAGTCATTCCTCCTTAACCAAAGAGGAGTTCACAAAAAGGTTGATCAACAATGTGTAACCAACCACCCATGTCTCTAGGTAACTCTAAACCATGAATGGACTTTGCTTTTAGTAGCTAATTAATCCATATTGAAAAGCTTAAAAAAATACTAAAAAATTCTAGGGAATACCTTATCACAATAAAATTGGGACAATAGACTCCTAATAGTTTTAATCTCATATCACACCATTGTATACCACTCCACAAAAAGGGGCAAATGTAGAAACTACTTTTATACACCTTGTATATTATGTCATCATGATATGTGTTGTAGTACCCCCCATTCATTAATTATTTAAATAATTACATTTTACCTTCATCTTTACCTTCTACCACATAGGTTAAATTAGTTAATTACTATATTTAAATAGTAATTAACCCCATTTTTACTATCCTTAACCATAAAATCTCAAAATTAAATAAAAATCTAAATTTAGCCAACCTCTTAACAAGCTTATCTTGTGGTTAAAACAACCTAAACAGCCTTGAACATCATTTTAACCCTCATTTACCCCATGCTAACATGTTGGAATGGATTTTCATTCATCTTCACCCATTTTTTGTAAATCAACATTGATCCTCCAAGATTGATGTCGATCAGCTAGGATCAACACTGATCCATAAAAGCACATCAGACCTCCATTGGTGGGAGGAATGAACATGAAAGCAAGGAGACCATTTTGATCATGAATTTTTGTTAAAACTATTTGTGAATCTACATATACCTTATGAGCATCTTGCTACCTTTGAATAACACTTGCTAAGTGATTATTGTTAGGTGATTTTGAAGGTCATTTTTGATTATTTATAACATCATTTTATTCAAACCATTTAAGGTCAGTATTGTATTGTATTGTATTGTATTTAATAATTTATTTAATTCTACAACTCTATCTTTTATCTACATTTTGTTTCTTTCATTTTATCAATTTTCTAGGCCATCACTATAGTCTTTTTAATATTAAGCACTTTTGCACTAAATCGACATCGATTCATCTGAATCAATGTCAATCCTATTAGATCACCATTGATCCTTTGCCAAATCATAACATAAGTCTTAAATATCTTGTTTTAAACCTACTATCATCTATATTTTATCTCTATCTATTCTACATTTGGTTTTTATCAATTATCAAAAATATATGTCATTATTATAGTTTGTTTTTAAAATTTAATTTTTTATATAGAATCAACATTTATTCATCTAAATAGATGTCAATCCTGGTGGATCACCATCAATCCCTACTTAAATTTCAAAACATTCTTTTCAACAATTTTTCTTAGTCTTAAAATCTACATTCTGATTTGTTGAAAATCTATTTGTGCCTATAGATGACCCTGACTAGATTTGTACATGATTTGGTTAGCATTTTTTCTCTTCTTATAGTCCCTCAACCTTTGTTTGTAGATCAAACTGATATTTCATTTGAGCTAGGACTTTTCCTAATGGATTTCATATGTGATTTTGTATATATTGAAGAATAGTTGGCTATAATCCAAGAAGACATAGATATTGCTATTGAATTTTGGGATGTTTATTTAAATCATGTTAATTTTGTTTTTGATTAATTATATTTAGCATTGATTATCCATATCTACATATTTTTTAATTTCATGTTTATTTATAAACTTGAATGTTGAACATGGCCTTACATCTATCTAATGAAGTGTATCACTTCTTGAGACTAGTTTCTTACCAGGTATACCACTTATTCTTCCATTAATCCATTTTTTGTTAAGTGTAGTGAATTGTAGGTCATTCCTCCCCATCCAAAGAGTAGTTCCCACAAATCCTAATCAATGGTGTGCAACCAACTATCCATATCTCTAGATATTCTTAAAAACTATGCTTGTACTTTGTTTTTTAGTAGCTAATTAGACCACATTGAAAAAATATTAAAAATACTAAAATAAAATCATCCAAATAAGTGAAAATAAGATACCTAAAGGGATTATTTCATTGGAAAGACTATTTGATCTTGACAATATTTTTGAAGCACCTACGTAACCTAAGGTAAGCTGTAAATATTATCATGTAATGAACCTTGGCCCACATGATCAGCCCCAAATAGTGAATATAGGGAAGGCTTGCACTAAAATGGAAAACATAAAAGCTAGAGAGTTGCTTACAAAATACAAAGATGTAATTTCTTGGTCCTATGAATATCTAAAAATATTTTACCCAAGGGTTATTACTCATACTAGACCTCTCTATGAGGGTTATAAACCCTTTAGATAGAAGCAAAGACTAGTAACCCTATTTTAGAACCCATGATATTTAATGAGGTCAAGATAATACTAGATGTAAGGATCCATTAGGCATTCTACTTGGGTTTCAAACTTGGTCTCACTAAAAAAAAGAATGGGGAAATAAGATTATGCATAGGTTTTAGAGATTTGAACAGAGCATCTAAGAAGGACAATTACTCCTTGCCTTCTCTGGACCAAGTTATCCAAGCTATTTTAGGATCCACCATGATGTCCTTTTTGGATGGATTTTTTGGAAATAACTAGGTGCTTGTTGCTCTAGAAGACAAGATGAAAATAACTTTTACTACTAAATGGAGAACCTATGCTTACAAGAGAATGCCTTTTAGATTAATTAATGCAAAGACAACTTTTCAAAGGGCCATGGACCATGATTTCCAAGGTCTAATAGGAAAATGCATCATCATATATATGGATGATCTCATAATATTCTCTAAAAATAGAGAACATTTCATACATTTGAGACAAGTATTTGAAAGATGTATGAAGTATGGTGATCTTTTAACCCCCAAAAAGCATATTCTATGTCACTAAAGGAAAATTGTTGGGACATGTCATTACCAAAGATGGGATATTTGTAGATATTGATAGAGTGGAGGCCCTTTCTAAAATTGGGCTGCCTAATAGCTGAAAAGAACTAAAGTCATTCTTTGTCAAGATTAACTTCATGATGAAGTTTATTTTAGATTTTGCTGAGATTGTCAAACCTTTGAATGATATGCTTAAGAAAGATGATAAAATTTATTAGAATAAAGAATCTAAAAAGCATATGTTGACATTAAAAGAGAAATTAGTCAATCCCCAATCTTAATAAGTCCTAACTTTTCAAATTATTTTTTCTTATATTCATTTACTTCTGACCACACCATGGCTATTATCTTAACTCAAAAGGTTGATGGGAATGACCATGCTATAGCCTTCATGAGCACCAACTTCAAAAAAGTATAGGTGAACTATTCCATCATTGATAAGTAAGCCTATGCCTCGGTAAAGGTAGTAAAAACGTTTAGACATTACCTCCTTAGAAACAAGGTGCATGCCATTTTACCTAACCTAGCCATAAAGCTTATGTTGAGTCAGAATGAGCTTGGGGAAAGAAGAGGCAAGTGGATGGAAATTTTACAAGAGTATGATATATAAATGAAAATTTCCAAATTAATGAAATGTCAAGGCTTAGTTTAGAAGATTTCCAATATTTACCCTAAGCTCCATGTCATGTATGTGGATCAATAGAACTTCCAACCCAATGAATGGTATGACAATTTAATGCATCTTCTTATTAGAGGCAATTGGCCCCTAGGATTCACCACAGAATAATGCATCTTTAAGGCTCAAATCATCCCATTACCTCATCAAAGATGGATTCCTTTATAGGAGGGGATATACTTAAGATGCATGTCGAAAGAATAGGCCTCTCAAATCATGTCTACTTTCCATGAAAAGTTGGGAAGTGGACATCATTCAAGGAGAAATACTACCCACAAGATTCTCAGGGATAGGTATTATTGTCCCACACTTTTCAAAGATGAATATAAACATGTGAGGGAGTGTCATTCATGCCAGATCTTCAAAGGCAGTCATGCCTTTACAACCTGTGATGGTGGATAAGCCTTATGTATAATGGGGAGTATAATTTGTAGGATTGATCAACCTTAATTATTTTGAAGGTTAAAAATATGTCCTAACTACTATGGACTATTATACTAGATGGACTGAGGTAATAGCCACTAAGTAATGCAAAACATAAGAGGTGATTAATTTCTTAGAGGAAAATATTGACACTAGATTTAGAAACCTAATTTACTTAGTTTATGGATCTATATATCCATTGAAATTATGGAATGGGATTATGACCAAGGTATTGCACTCAAGTTTTCTTCTAATTAATATCCTCATGGAAATGGTGTTTTTGAATACACAAAAAAAAACCTGATGAAGGCCATCAAAAAATCTATTGAAGATAAACCCAAAATATGGCATAAACTCCTTAAGTTTGCATTATGGGCAGACATAATCAAGATCAAATAAGCCCTCCAAGCTTCACCATTTTTATTAGTATATGGTCAGGACCCTATCTTTCCCATCACCTTAAATTTTCCTACATTCAAATTCATGCAAGAATACATGGAGGACATCTAATAACTTGCTAATTTTAGGCTATTTGACATCATTCAAATGGAATATGCATGGGAAAAGGAATTTGGAAACTTCAATAGGCACCAATCAACCATGAAAAGATGGTTTGATAAAATTTCCAAAGTGAAGGTGTTTAGGTAGGGAAATCTAGTCCTCTTCTAGGATAAGGCATCAGAGCCTTATGGCAAACATGGCAAGTTCACCCCCTTTTGGATTGGCCCATACCAAATTGCAGAAATCTTAGGCAACACCACTTTTAGGTTGGAGAATCTTCAAGGAGTAGAGTTTACTTTGCCCACCAATGGGCAATACCTCAAATGTTACTTTTTTTTTGCCCCACTAAGGCTCTTCATGGAATAAATATGTAATATTTTAAGGTTAAGTAGGTAGGATAGTTAAGGCTGATCATGGAGGAGGTTGCAAAGGATTGCTGAGTTGCAAAATTAACCGACATTGGTTGTCAACCGACGTCAGTCATATTATAGTGCAGGTGACATTGGTTATAAGGATAGTCGACGTCGGCAACCTGTGTGTGCATGTAGTTTGCATGCGGGTTTCAGACAAGTCTATTTTTGGACTGTCATTTGCATGTTAAAGATCTTAGAGTTGTGTGTCTAATCATTGTAATTAAGAAAGTCTAATTATTGTATAGGAGATCTATATAATAAACTCATGGGTTGTATTGTAAAATAGAAAGCCATTGAGCTTTAGAGTATCCTAGTTCCAAAGGGGTGATGAGTGTGTATTTTGCAGGTTGTACAAGTTCTACTATGAGATCCACTGGGGTACTAGTTAAAGAATCATAAGGACTTGGTGTACTAGAGACATCTACATGGTAAGTAACTGTTGATTTGTAGGTGGTGGCAAGGAAAGGGAGATCTATTTAGAGTATGGTTGTGTACTTGGTGTACTGATAGCATTGTTACTAAGTGGAGGTGAACAAAAAATCTGTATTTGAGTTGTGTGTTGGGACGTGAGAGAGAGGGAAGAAGTCCTTGAGGTAAGCCTTAGAGGTGGATTAAGTTTCTTATTTTCTTCTAAATTAATATTGATCCTGTGTTGATTTCTAGTTACTTATTCCTGGTATAATTTTGTGTTTAGTTTACTCTTAGGATCCTGACAGTTGTATCAGAGCCTGGTTGTAGGTTTTAGAGCTTGATACCACTTGACAGTTGGTATCAGAGCTTTTGGTTGGGTTGACTATAGGTGGTTCAGATCTAGTTAGTGTTTGTTTGATTACAAGATACTCACAGGGGTTTCTAATTGAGTGGGAGTATAGCAATGGTAGAAGAAAGTAAGCTATGAATGGAGAAACTGAATAGCATGAATGGTCTGATTGATGGAAAGAAAGAGCAGAGAAAAGAAGATTGTTGGTCAGTAGAAGATTAGCATGTAGAAGTAGATGTTGCAGGGGTTATTGTACAGGTTGCTCTAGATAAAGTAGAATCTTGGTTTATAGATTCTTTTGCCTCTTTCCATGCAGCCCGAAATAGAGCATCTTTTCATGGGTATGTCTTTGGAGACTTTAGATATTTATTTAGGGGTTGGTGAGCCTTGTCAGATTGTTGGCAAAGGGGAAGTGAAGCTAAAATTGTGGATAGATAACACACGGGTGTTGAATGAGGTCATGCAGGTTCTAGTCTTTGAGTCTAATTTCTTCAGGAAAGTTGGGTGATGGAAGATGCACAGTAACTCTCACAGCAGATGCACTTGAATTAGATGGTGGTGTAGGTATCCTTTATCTATCTACTTATAACTGATTCACCTTATGTTGATGCGGCTTTATAGGCTTGGATAAGAAGGGAATGCATGTTCTTAAGTGGAAGATAGATATCTTTGACAAACTTGAGAACTGGAAAGCCTTGGTGTTCATGGAGGAGATGATGGATAGAGATCAGCTGAGGGGACTGAATTATTCTAAGCAGGGTTGTGTTAATTTGGATAGAGTTTTGACCCAAAAGGATTAGGTAAAAAGTCATCACTCACAAGAAAACATAGGTATTGAATCAGTCAGGAAGAACTAACGTCGGACAGACAACCGACATTGGTCATGCAGATCAGCAGAGTCCGGGTAGTAGGGAACTGATGTCAGTCATACAAGAACCATTGATAGAAGGTACACTGGCATTGGTTAGGGAACTAACGTTGGTAGATAGGGTCAGTCGCAGGGAATTGACATTGATTGGGTGCAGATTAGGAGATGGCTGAGATCGGTCACTGGAACGGATGTTGGGCAGATAGCAAGCTGTCAAAGTCTCAAACACCCATATGGTGGTCAGAAAGGGTAAGTGAACCTCATATCATTGTTCACCTTCACTTGTTGCTTACTGATGGTCAAGAACCAGGAAGATGTGAAGAGGCAATGCAGGTAGAATCCAAAAACAGTGGGAGCTTGGCATGGATGAGGAGTGTGAGTCCTTGGAGAAGAACCAAATAAGAGTTTGTTGGTGGAGTTGTCAGTTGGAAGAAAGCACTAAGAGATGAATGGATTCAAGGTTAAATAAGAGATTGGATGGATAAGTGATATAGAAGGCCAAGGTATATGGTCTTGAGGAAGCATAGTGGTACAGGTTTTGACAGGTGGATGACAAAGTAGAGCTTTAGTCAATGTCAGTGTAACTATTATGTTTGTTCTTACCATTGATGGTCACAACATTATCCTATTATTAATGTGGATGGTGTGCTTGGAGTAGGTTTGTTACAGGTAGTTGCTGAGCTAAGGGTAAGGTTAGTTTAGAGGTATGTCATGAAGAATTTGGGAGCAGTGAAATTCTTTGGCATAAGAGACATGGAGATTTTTTGTCTCTAGTGGGAGCTGATGTGAAGATGGTGTTGGCATTTAATACATAGGATGTAGAACCAGTAAGCACACCAAGGGCTAGACAGTTCAAGCTGAGCTTAGAACAGTGTTTGAAATCACAAGGTCTGGTGTAAGGCCTAAGTTTTCCCAAGTAGTGGGAGTTGTCAGAGTGTTTGGAGCCAATTCATGGAAGGAGCACTGGAGGGTAGTTCAGTATTCTCAGGTGTCTGAGAGGGACTAGCAGCAGGTTAACTTGTTATGTAGGGTCAAGGACTTCAGTACATGGGTTTGTAGGTTCAGATGTGGCAGGTTACAGGTGCACCACAGGTTGTGTGGTGGTTGGTCTTCAGGTGTAAGCTTGAAGAGGGATATAAGCCAAGAAACAAATTAATGGTGTATAGGTACAGGTATAGTGTATCTGTTTATCTCTAAGTGGGAGATTGTTAGGTTTGGAGCTAAAAGCTTCATGATGACATAGAGGAGGTTGCTGAGGTTGCAGAGGATTGCTAAGTTGTAGGGCAACCAACATCAGTCTGATCAACTGACATCAGTCATATCATAGTGCAGAAGTAACTGACATCAGTTATAAACATCGGTAGCCGATGTCGGCAACCTATGTGTGCATGTAGTTTGAATGTGGGTTCCAGATATATTTTTATACTGTCAGTTTGCATGTTAAAGACTATTCTTGGTCTTAGAGTTGCGTATCTAATTATTGTAATTAAGAAAGTCTAATTATTGTATGCATGAGATCTATATAATAGACTCATGGGCTGTATTGTAAAAGTGTGCTAGAAAGCCATTGAGCTTGAAGAGAGAGCTAGAGTATCTCCTCCTTTTAAAGGGGTTGAGTGTGTATGATCAGGGAGAGTTACAGGTTGTGCAAGTTCTACTAGGAGATCCACTGGGGTACTGGTTGAAGAATCATAAGGACTTGGTGAGGCAAGGACAAGGGTTATTCAAGGGTGTAGAGACATCTACATGGTAAGTAAGGTCTGTTGATTTGTAGGTGGCAGCAAGGAAAGGGGGATCTACTTGGAGTACGGTTGTGTACTTGGTGTACTGGCAGCGTTGTTACTGACTGGTGGAGGTGAACAATAACTCTATATTTGAGTTGTGTGTTGGGACCGTGAGAGAGAGGGAAGAAGTCCTTTAGGTGTGGTAAGCCTTAGAGGTGGAAGAAGAAGTGGCATCTTCTTTATTGTATTTTCTTCTGAGTGGTTATTAATACAATTGTGTATTGTCTCTCATATCTTGTGTTGTTTCATATTTCTATTTACTTATTTGTTCTGGTTAATTCTGTGTTTAGTTGCTAATACAAGAGGTAATCATATAAATACTCTTATTTTTGGAGTAGGATCCTAACAATTTTCCTTTCTTTCTTTGTTTTTTCTTTTATGCTTGTATATATTTATTTGCTTGTGCTTGTCTATTTTTTTTGTTTGTTTGTTTACGTTTCCTCTTTTCTACTTTGTGGTGTTCCATAGTTTTAGTAAAGTATCATAGATTATCTTTGTTTAGAATTTCTCAAAATTCATGAGTGTGAATCTTACCAAAGTGAACATGAGGTAGTGATAAAGCATCATGATTCAACCAAGGGCATTGGCACAGATAGGATAAGATATAAATATCCAACAAATATTCAAACCTTATTCTAAATCAAATTTTGGTTTTAATAAGAATTAAATGTGTATAATGTGCATTTATTTTGTTAATTCACATTCATGCTTACACTTAAAACACATCCTTGTCTAGGATTAAAGTTTCAACTAAACAAGAGTATATTAAGGCCAAGACATTTGACCAAATACTTAAACCTATCTATCCTAGCTCCCAACCTTTATTAAAAAGAAAATACTTAATTCTAAATTAAAAGATTCAAAGTCATAGGTGATTAAGGCAATCTCCACCGAGGATATAGATGTTTGGCTAGTATTGGAGCATGGCCATGAGTGGAACCAAAGGTATATCTATTAGGGATATAAATGCCTAGATGGAAGCAAAGATTTACCCAAACCTCCCTTAAATTATGAGTAATTATTTCTAAGATAATATTTAAACATGTTCAATGTCAAATACAATAGACAAAAATATATGAACCTAGATGTTTTTTTTGAAGTCTCATGACAAATAGTAAGTGGAATTAATGCACACACTACAAGTTTTTGTTTTTATATTCATGATCAAATTTTACACATAAGAGTCTTGTTTCAATTGATAATTGACTCAAGAGATGGTATATGTCAAAATGAGATAAAAAAACTTATGTACATGTCTAAACCAGAGCCCTAGGTTCCAACATATTGTTATGTTCCCCCTGTGAGTTGCCATTTGTTGAGACCAACATACCCCTATTTTTTTGCTTTTGCTAAAAAGGGAACCCTTGTGAATGTTTAAAAACATATGTGTTCTAGATTGAATGTGAAAAGGTTATTCTCTCTTGAAATTTAAAGGCAATTTAATTAAAAGACATGAGCCTCAATGTATCTAGTTTTGATTATGTTTTATGGACTAATGTTGCTAATTATTTTATTTGAGGTGATTAGTTGCAGGTTCTATGGACAAAGTTAGGGTTCCTAAGCAATAAACCCTAGGGGTTTGATATCAAACATCCATTGAAAACTTTTGGTGGGAAATTATATTTCCTTTCAGTTATAGAAACCCTAAATCTAACTTTATATTAGTCTTTGATTATGATTTTAAACATGACCAAAAATTAATATAAAATCAAGACTTAGACCTTTTATTTTCCCCTTTAAAACCTGAGATCCATTTAGATTAAGTTTTATTAAGGTTTAAATATCTTGGTGTTTGAAATCATGAACAAACTTTTAAATGTCAAAACCTTAGTCTAAGCATTTTTACATATTGGGCCTTTACTTAATGCTTATGTATTTGTTTAGATCTGATGCATCATTATAAATTAGAGATTTTGATCAAATTATGTGAACCAAATTCAACACCAAAAGGGAGACCAATTAATTTTAAGCACTTGGATTATGATCTAATGGTCCTCATTACCTCAGAGAACTTAATATGATGGTGTGTATTGACCCTAAATCCCCAATAACTCTTGAGATCTTGACATGTGGCACTCAGTCATTAGACCAAATCAATTCCATTTTATTAAATTTTACAAACTCAATCCCATCATTTATGTCTATGCAGATGTAGTTGATGTTATCAAGCCCACCAAATTTAACCTAGACATTTTTTTAAAGCCTAAGCAAAAGGGGCATTTATAAATACCCTTTCAAAGAAATTATTAACATTTTTACATAGAATACTTAGCATAAAATGATTTAAAATAAGTTATTTTATGTTTCTTAACATAAAAATACTTTAGGAACATCATTTTAAGTCTAAGTATACATAGTCATGGAACTGATTAAAAGGTGTGCATCTTGTAGGATCCAACAATGATCACTCACTCACTTGATTTGATCTAATAGTGCATTGAGATTGAAGAATTTTCAAAGGATTCATGAGCTTAACATGTGGCTTACCTAAAAATAAGGTAACTGACATAGGTATAATGAACCCCATGAGGATGATGCATGGTAGCTTGCCATTCGAAAGATGAAAATATGATAGGACACATTTAATAAAGATGCTCAATTAAATGATTTGGACCTTGTAAAAATAAATGGTGATCACTCACCCACTACATTTGATCTAATGGTACATCAATCCTAAAGACTTTTCAAAGGCCTCATAATTTAAACACGTGGCTAACACATAGCTAGGATAAAAGTTAGTAAGAGTAAGTAGCATGGGGAAGATTTACCAGGGTACCAAGTGGCATGGACATGAAATTAAATATCAAGGGACTAATAGGAACACAATAAATTGGATTTAGATTATTGAATGGAAATGAATAAATCTTTTAAAAGTCAATAACTAGTCTCCAACTAGCATTTATGAAAATTGTCGTGAAAGGCATAGAGCCATGCCACATAGGCTCCACATAAGTATGGAGAATTAAAATCAAAGATATCCTAAGATATAAAGTTTAGAGGGAATGAGAATAAGGTTGCATTAAATCTAAGGCATGTATAATATTAATAAACTAGACATTTCTACCATTAAGGCTCAAAAAACCCTAAACCCTTTATAAAGAGGACTCGAGTCAGCTCAACTGGTCACAAAGTAATCAGAATATCTCAAATAAAACTTGAAGAAAGTTACCTATTGAAATATTTGGTGACCTTGAAAGTATAATTTAGTGTCATCAATGGCAGTAGATAGGCAATAGATGAAGATGGAGGTAGAATTTTATCTAACTTTATATAGTGAGGGAAGGATCTTCAAAGACATAAAGCTAGACATGATAGCTCTAAACATACATGGAATTAGGAATTGGTCTGAGTTATTATTCCTTATGGAGGAATTGAAACTAATTTCCTAATAGGAAAATAGGAATACCTCTATGCATCAGAGATATAATTACCTAGTCTTAATTCACTTGGTAGGCCTCCACCATGTTGCAACCAAACTAGAGGTAATGCATTGTATCGACCTCCTTACTCTCATTTTTGTTGATTATAGAATAGACAAATAATGGATCATTCTAGAGAGAATCACAAATAATGTTGTATGAATCTCCCCCATGGCCTTCAAAACTTATTATAAGTTCTCCATGCATCATATTGATCACCTATCCTTGAGAGAGTGGATAAACACCCAAGACCTAGATTCAATCCTCACACCTTGGTTAATCCAAGGATTCAATGTCTTTAGGTACCTTGATGGTGGGATTCCTATTTTATAATTCAAGGAGGGTTTTAGGATATCTATGAGCTTACTGAGCAGAGCCTTTGGTTACCCTTCCACTACTTATGTAAGGTCTGGGTATCTTATGTTCACTACATGTTAGAAGGAAACTTAACCCCTCAAATTGGAGACCTAATAAGATTTTTCTTGGCCAAGAAATTCATAGCCATTAAGAGAAGGACCTCAAATAAATTATTTATGATGTCCTATCTCTTGGATTCACTTTTGACCTCTATAGATTTAACTAGCATGTAAAATTGGTTCCCTAATGGTAGAACCACTATTTCTCATCACTATTCTAAATTTCATATATTAAAATACAAGAACCACATGTTTATATATGATGGTGTTTTCCCAACTATCCATGAAGCAATCACTAGTGTTCTTATGCCAAGACAACACCCTATAATCAAAAGGCATGTAGAAGCCATGGGGGATGTGTGGTTCTATTCAGATTACATTGTAATAAGAATAGAAGGAATCATGACTCAACCTTATCTATTTCCCATTCATGTCCCTAGTAATATTTTAGAGAAAGATATTTCCTATCAAATCATCCAAGGTGTTTATGGGATATTAAATAAAAATGATAAGGCTTAGCCTCACCCCTTTGCACTAGACATTGGTAGGATTGTTATCAAGGATTGGAAGTAACTAGAAATTATGGTGATCCACAAAAATTCTTTTGATTTCTAGATATATGAACTTAAGATGTGGGACCCCAATAATAGAGTGACCAGCCAAATCCAAGATAAAAATGTCTCAAATATTAAATACAAACATCAACAAGGCATGGGAGATGGTATTTATACAAAGACAAAGAACTTTGAAGAGGTCCTATCTAAGATCAAGGGATACAACATCAAATTAAAGATAGGCTGGTCAATGATAATAATACCTTAGGAGAGAGATGGAAAATACATCCCTTTTATAATCATTTATTTCTAGGACCATCTAGGATTGCTCATTAGGAGCCTCCTATTAGAGGATAATATTTTGAGCCTCAATGAGTAGAATTGACAAAGCCACCCTAGGTTGGGCAACCTGAGGATATAAAAGGAAAGGGTAAAGTTGTGATTGAGGAGGCAAGGATAGAGCATAGACCTAGTGAAGATCCTTATCCTTAGGTATCCCCATAGAGTCCTCCTTCCATAGTGGAAATCATTAGCATGATTGCCATAGAGGTAGGATAAATAGTGGAGAGTACCCTTGTTGACATTATAGTTTCCTATGGTTCTTATAGGGAAGAATATCCCTTTGATATAACAAACAAGGATTTGATCCCACTAGATGGAGAAAAGAGACAAGAAAACTTGGCCTTAGTGCCCCTGACACCTAAAAATCATCCTAGGTTAACCTTCACTCACCCTACCAGTGAATTTAACCTCTTTAGTAATGAGAACCCTTTTTATGGACTAGTTATTCTTGACTAGTTTATTTATGGGAAGTTACAAAAAACCCCATCTCTTTCTCCATCATTGTCCTTAACTTGAGTTTGCATAGATGTGCAAGATAATGTTAATCCATGGATCTAGGAAATTGTAAACAGATAAGTAGAGAGAAGGATATAAATCCTTCATGACAAAGAAAGCCAGATAATTGACACCTTAGGGGCCTCTGGGAGTTCAAATGTAGATTATCTTGAGTAACCAAAATTCAAGGAGTCTAACACAAAGGTCTAATTTAATCCAAACACATCAAGATTTGATAGAGTAGTATTAAAATAAAGCCACCATTGGCACTAAGGAATTCACTTTTCAAAAGGTGGAACCTTTTGCTGGATTGACTCCTATCCAAGGGTAGGCAAGAGGGGAGCATCCCATCCGTTAGGTGGATGTGGCTAGTTTAGTGGTGGCACAATCAATAATGACCTTGGCTAGAATCTAAGGAATGAAGTAAAGGATCTTCAACTTGGACAAGGAGAAGCATGATTTGGAGGCTCAAGTCCTAGTCTCAATTCTTGAGGACATATTACATATGTTGAATAAATATTTTTTGGATACATTTCAAAATTTAAAGAACATCAAGCTTATATTAAGTGCTTTAAACCATCAAGTTGAGATGGCATAAGACTTAATCACCCAATGGTAGGATTCTCAAGCTCAGATGATAGAATTCATCAAGGTGTATAACACAAAGCTGGCATTAGACTTCAAGATCATCAAGCTTAGACATTTAGATATCCTCATTATAGTTTTGATGGATAAGAAAGAATATTTGATCACCTGGTGCAAAAATGTCAACAAATTCATCAAAGAAGACAAGGACTTGGTAACTAGAATGGAAATTTTTTTGGGGAGTCTATTGGACAACCCTTCTCAAACCACTATTATGGACATGATCAGTGATGGATAATTTAATAGAGAGTTGGTGTCCACATCTAGGGCATTAGGACAATCAAGGCCATTTTTACAAATATAATCATAATATCCTTGACACCATCCTTACTTCAGGGAAGCAAATCACAAAAGCACAATGTATCAAGGAACTCATGGCTAAGGTTGATAAGGAATTTGACACATTATAAAATCAAGAGGACTGTCTAATGAAACTTGTAATGGATTTTAAGCTAATCAAAGAGCAATACACCAAGGTTAAGGACTTCCTCAAACATGGATAATCGAGGGGCCCACTACCAATGTAATTTGTAAAATAATATCCCTTTGTAATAAATATATGGTAGCCTTTTAACATATATGGTTTCCTCTTGTCAATTTTGATGTAGTAGGTCATATGCATTGTAATATTTGTATTAAGGATAGCTATCCTTATCCTGTATGTCGATATTTTGAGAAAGTTAGCTAGTGAAACACCTATGTTTCTTATAAATAAGTAGGGATTACCATTTTGTAAAGAGGGAGATTTTAAGCAATTGTATACTAGGAGAATTTAAAATAACTAAGAAATTTTGAAAATATTATCTTTATAATTTGTTAAATGTCAATGTTGTCTCTCAATTGCATGTTGTCATCTTAAGTTTGAATTAGTCTATGTACTTTGAGTCACATTCTCTATCATAGGGTTGTTGATTTGTGCTAATGCTATATTAACTATAAAGATCTCAAGTATAATTCATTTTATTTTGTTATGAATTTGAATGTGCTTAGGCTATTCAGACCACAGTTTCAAATGTTTAAAGTAAACTTGGTTCTTACTAATGGTTTATACATTTCATCTTATTTTTTCTTGATTTGAGTTTCTTATAAATAATCAGGGATTACCATTTTGTAAAGAGGGAGATTTTAAGCAATTGTATACTAGGAGAATTTAAAATAACTAAGGAATTTTGAAAAGATTATCTTTATAAGTTAAATGTCAATGTTGTCTCTCAATTGCATGTTATCATCTTAAGTTTGAATGATTTTATGTACTTTAAGTCACATTATCTATCATAGGGTTGTTGATTTGTGATAATGCTAGATTAACTATAAAGATCTCAAGTATAATTCATTTTATTTTGTTATGCATTTGGATGTGCTTAGGCTATTTAGACCACAGTAACAAATGTTTAAAATAAACTTGGTTCTTTCTTATGGTTTATACATTTCATCTTAATTTTTCTTGATTTGAGATATAATCTAAGTTCATGCTATTTTATAACATAAATTGGTTCAAGTGTGCTCAAAGTAATTATAATTTTGTCATAATATTTGAGGTAAAAGTTTTCAATCACATTTCTTTTCTACCTTACCCTTCCTTTTTTTTTTTTTTTATCAAGACTCAATTTAGTTTAAAGATCATTGTTAATACTTATTTATATTAGTTTGGAAATCATCAAATTGACAAAGATCCAAAGCTTTAGACCCTGGTGGCTCCTAACCACTAAACTAAACAAATATTGTGGATAGTTCACATACTCTAATTTTATTCCACCATAGACATCACCGAATTGTCACAAACTACAATTGATGCCTTGGATTTTTCAAATCCTAAAATGAGATGTCTTCATCAACACTAAAGAACACCTATCCAAATAATCGGATATGGAACCAACCTATCCAAATTAATAAGGTACTCCATCATGGTATGAAATCTAACATGTGGAAATACCCACCATTTACAAACATCATAGATGAGCCCATCTAGTTAGGGGACCATCAAATATTCATACCACTATAATATTATCATAGGCCTAAACATGTAATAAATTCATATCTCCAATACCTCCACCATGACTTTCTAATACAAACCTGTATAAGTGGGATAGTATATTGTAACCCTATGAATATCTAGTATATTCACAATAAATTTTCTAAACTACCTAGTACAATTAATATGAAATACTAATTTTACCACCCTCCACAACCAAAAGTGATGCTAGTAAAATGCAAATAAACTTATGCAACCATGGAACATCACCTCTAATAATACTATCAAAATGAATAATACTACTTGGATCTACATCAAGATCCCTTTAAATAGTGAAATATACATGGTAATGTTTAAAATATCCTTAGATAGAATATCCAACAAATTGGACACTCTTGACCCTAATCAAAAGCCAAAAAAATTGATACACATCCTCTAAAGTGACTATCATCTCACTTATTATAGGACATAACATACATGTATCTAGGTTATAAATCTTATCTATAGATATGAAGAGGTATATATCATAGAGAATCTATCCCAAATATGCCACATGACCCAACCCCACCTGATCAATAATGACCCACTTGGACACATCTAGATCTAACTCTGCTAGGGTAGAATAATATCTCTCGTGATAGAACTCTTTAATATGTATATCCTTTTACAATAATAAAAACAAAAATAAAAAATTGTTGAAATTATATTTTAATAAAAAATAAGTGTTAATTATATACAAAAAATAATAAGACAATAGCATTGGATGCTAGTGTCCACATAGGATAGAAGTGTCAGATGCTAGTCCACACTGTATAAAAACATCAGATACATGCATTTAATACTAGACACTAGCATCATGTTATAAATTAAAAAATCCCACATATCGATGCAAGCATATTTCATTGCACATGAAAGCCCAAAATCACACACAAATTTTTTTTTCAAAATTTTCAAATGACCAGTGAACTTGTAATCAAACCTACTTACTATCTTAGAAAATTATTGGATAGCTAAGGCACTAAGAAGCATGTTGAATTGCATCAGGTGAGGGGTTTTTCTATGTGGAATGTTTATTCTCCAATCAGAGCTCAAATATTACAAAAGATTAGAATGAAAATGATTCCAAATTTATATAAAAATGCACCTGAATACCACTTCTATAGGAAATTCAAACATGTATATATTGAACCCTGGTTATCCAAATTTGAAACTACAAGTTGCATTGGGATATAAATAGCTATTACATATTATAATTTTTTTAAAAAAATCAAACTTTATCAAAATTCACTAATTATTTAGCTACACAAATATTCTATTAGATTCCAAATACTACCAAAAACAATACTACAAATTATTATCCACAATATTTTCACAAAAATATCATGTAAATTATATCAAACACATTATTAGTTATCATTTTACATAGAGATAACTAGAAATCACTATATAACCTCCTACCAAAAGGGGGGAATATTAGGAGCTGTTATCACCTGGGATTGTACTTATCTTGATTTTATAGATTGTTATGCAAGTGCCTAATGAACCAATGGAGAAAACTCCAAAGTTGTGGGACCTTGGTAATTTTGAGGTTTATCTCTAAAGAAGGTCAGCTTCCTCTCACTAAAATCTGATGCAAACCGATAAGAGATTAGTCTTATGAAAATCTCACTCTTTAATGATTTTTAGATCCTAAACTAGGGTTTTCATAGGAAAAGGGTTGAAGAATTGAATTTTTTTAGAAAACTAAAAATAAGGTGATTACACCAAATTTATATACTGGATCCAGATGCTTGCTTAGAGAGAACAATAGGGAAGAAAATATATTGAGTTTATGTCAAACACAGATGCATGAAAATTTGAAATCAAAGGTAATATTTTAGGTATTTTTCAACAAAGGTAAAATATCTCTATTTATAACAATATTATAAAGAGGTAAAAATACCACAGATAATTTATCTTGAACTGAAATAAAATATAAAAGACTTTTATAAATAATTAAATAACTTGAATGACATAGAGATTTCAAAGACAAGAAAGGTAAAACTCAACTTTATTTCTCTATAAAGGATATTTATTGTATAAAATACATTAAAAATTCAAAAAAATATTACTACCATCAAAAATATAAATTGGGCCATGGGGTCTACCCATTTTTATACAAAATATCTCATAGACAAGATGTAGTTAACAGATCTTGAACACCCATTGAAGGAGATCATACAAATATGAAACCCTCATGAAAAAGGGGCGAGTCACTCCTTTAATGGTGTTTCTAAACTTATGAAACCACTATAAAATATCATACACAAGTTTTGTGTTGATCTAGTAGTGGTCTTGGCGTAGCTGGAAATCTCCATGTGAGTTATTTGGATGATGGATAGAAACAACTCTCCATTCAAGAAGTGGCACTGAAAAATATATTGGTCTTCAAGAGGAAAAGATAATATTGAAAATAAATCTTCCAATCTATTTTACATGCAAACCCTAGCATGCAAGACTAAGTGAGACTTCTCAAAATTTAAGCCTTATCATTTCTAAAAAATAGGGGCATGCACCTTTCTTTTATGAATTTGCACTTTTCATTTCATATTAATCAAAATAGAAAGTTGAATTTGTAACGTTTTTTTTACAACTTCTATTTTTAAAAGATATAAAGTGAAATAATACATGTTTTCTCTTTCTTTAAAAGTCATAAAAAATACACAGTTTAACCTTGTAATTACAAATTACAATTAAAATGTCTTCAAAATGAAATGACACATGATAGAAAGATTTAAAAATGAGAAAGAGAGGGAAAATTAATCAGTCTTCAGCATAGCTTCAACTTTCTTATCACTTTCTACTCATTACTTCTCTGAGTAGGAATCAAAGGCCTTGAATATTTCCTATATTCATTCTTCATTTGGATTGTAAGAATAAATATTAGAAGATACACAATCTACCTATGCATAAAATGACTCTCTTGAGAAGGTTATTATGCCTTGCATCTCAGTTATCATTTGATCAATCACCTTCTCATACCTTATGAACCTATGAATTAAAAATAAAATAAAAACTATGTCCTTTCTATACTCCTTTTCAACTATTGAATTAAAGTGTCCCTATATCTATTCTACCTAGTAGAGACTACCGGTATCATCCAGTGGTTGGCTTGACATTGAATTCATGATGCCAAAAATTTCATATAGCACATCAATAGATTTATCATGAGGCTCTTTGGCTCATTTAGTAGACTCGGTCAATATTCTTATCCAGAATTGGGTAGCCCTATGTAATTCCTCATGCTCTACAAAATTATTCAGTATCTTCTTAATGATGTGGGTATTCATATTAATTAACTTTATGGCTCTCATATTAGGATAATAAATGTTCAGAGTCTAAATCTCTTCTTCATAGTTATTGATCTATGCTTTTAGAATTTCCTTCCTCTCCTTGATGATACCATAATACTCTATAATTATTTTGAGGTCCCTGTTACCACTTATGATCAGATCCTCAGACCATTGTTTAGTATCCCTTCCCATGTGAGCAATCTCTCATATATAATTAATTATATCTTGATCTAGACTAATTGGTTTCACTACCTAAGATTATTTTGATGCTTCACTAGGTTTTATGAATTTGTTGAATGCTTCAAATAATTGATCCACCTTCTTTCTGAGTTCATCCTTGGTGGCTTTGCCATGGTCTATTTTATGAAAGAGAGATCTGATACCTAACTACACATCATGTTTGAGTCCCTCTCTCATTTTTCAACTAAGGTGTATCTAAGAGACCTAATAATCTACCACCACAATATCTCCTTTTGGTTTGTCTAGTGGGGGAACTATAATCTCCACATATCTCTCTCACCTATTATCAATGAATGTTCTCAAGAGGGTCTTGGGAGTAGATTTTATCTTCTATTTGACTTTTGACATTATAAATTCTAAAGCATTGGGGTCAATCATTATCTTCCTCTTTTTGCCTATTTATTGGGCTAACCAACTAGGGGAAACCTTATATGTATTTGACATGGTCACCAAAGAATAAACAACTGATGTAACTAAACTAACTAATACTATGACCAAAGAAGACTCCTACGAAGATAACACTATAGGATATTTAGGAGGTGTCTATGATGGCTTCTCTTTACCAATATCTTGTAAACCATTAATGCATCAAGTGTTTGGGTTACTCCAAGCTCAAATAATGGCATGCATGGAATAGTGGAAATGGGAGAGAGTGGTGCAATAGAAGTGGGGGTCATGAATTTGGGAACCGAGGGAATGGTGAAAGCCAAGGACTAAATGTGTATATTAGATGTGTAGGGACACTCAAGGTTGGTGAGGTGAAAATGGTGGGTTGAGAGGAACAGGGAATGGTACTCACTCCAGAGGTTAGAGTGGCTTATAGGATGGTAGTCAAGATAACTAACTTTGAGGCAATGTAATGTTGGGTGGTGTCAGGAATAAATGGTGATGAAACAAAAGGAATTGTGAATGTAAGAAAAAGTGGGAGTGAGTCAAATGGGGAAGAGAGGTGGGAATAAGGGAATGTGGAATAATAATTTAGACTCCTAATATGGGGGGACCCTAAGTACTCCCTATAATTACCAGTGTTGTCTACATGTAGCTAATTGAGGTGAGTGGGTCGGTAGATGAAGTGGGAATGAGTGGAGGGAGAGAAGATAGAACTTGTGATACAATAGGAATATATCATGCTTAAGAAGGAGAGGTAGCTAGTGGAAGTGTTAAAGCCTCTTAAAATATAGGGTTAGAATAAGGAGGAACAATGGCTATAGGGGCCATTGTTATAAGATCCAAGATAATAGATCCTTGTGTTGTTGGTGGTGTCTCTTCTACTAAAAGGTCTATGGATTAATTTTTAGCTTCCCCTTCCCTACTTGACTCTCTTCTCCTAGCCTTAGTATTATTTTTTCTCTTCTTCTTCTATTTAGGTCTTATTCATGACTCACTAGGGACTTCTGTTATTGGTGTTATACCCTCAGTTTTAAATGTTAGAGCTTTTCCTTGACTCCTATAGTCTCTCTTATGATTTACACCCCTTTAATCTTTAGAGAATTAATGTTCCTATTAATGACATGGGTTATTCTATAAAATAGAGAAAATGATTAGAGAACTGACCACTTGACTAGTTGTAGGGATTTTATGATAACTTGAGTGAGGTATAATGGATTCACTCTAGAAGTATCATCTTCCAAGTTATTAGGGACCGATTCTAGGTCATAATATTTTATCTACAGTAGGGACATTATTGAATAGTCCCTCATCCTAACCATTTCTTCATCATCACAATCCTCCCAATAATATTCATAATAGTTCACATGTTCATATGATGCCAAATTTAATACGTGGGTGATTTTACCATAAGGTTCAAAGTATGGCCTAGACTCCAGGGTCTTTAATGTTACTTGGCTCAGTTATGCTTATACACATTTGGATTTCAAAAGAGTTTGTAATGTATAACAACTGATATAAATAGGTAAGTGGATCCTTACCTTATGTCTATATGAGAGGATCTTATGGACCTCCACTATCTACCTCACCAATTCCAATAATGCCTGCCTATCACTTACATAATGGGGAAGGGTATAGGGATAGCCACTAAAGCCTATTGCCATAATGTAAGAATATGTGGGGAATTATATAAAGAATGATCCCCACTTAGTAATTTCTTCTTTTTCTTCTCTATAAAACATTTCCTTCTTAAGATCTGAATCAAACATAGTGATGATGTTGTTGATGAAATCATCATTAACTCTTCTAAATTGTTTCTTACTAGCCTGAAGGGTGAGGTCAAGGTAGTAGTTGTACACTAATGTTATTTCTTCAGGTGCTAAATTTAGGCTTAGGAGCAATCTCCCCTTAACCAAGATGTAAATGACATATCATGTCATGTGAAACTTATTAGAGGTTTGAACCTACAATAATTGTTGATGGAGATAATCACTGATTAGCTATGCCTAATGTATACACTACTTATTCTCTTGTATAGTCCAAATGTATTGATACATATATTGTTCATAGCATAGTACATCAAGGCTGCTAGTGACTCTATGTAGTAATGTTATAACATCTCCCACTTCTTCTATGAAATTAGACTTATACATTGTTTTGGGCAATCTGGTGGAAGAGTGCCTAGGGGTCTTGTGTTATTGCTTATTGATTATTTTTTGAGCTCCATCTCTCTTTTCATCATATAATTCTATAGAATTTTGGGGATTTATATCCAAATAACTCTCAAACTTAGGAATGGAAAATAATATGTTGATGTAATTAGGGTCAAGGTCTAGTATTTTTTCTCCTTTATAATTATATACCTACCTCTTGTCAGGGTCATAATGTTGATCTATTATCAAGATTAATTTGAGAATTTGAATAGTGAGGGGAAAATATAAATCTTAGGGGAATATAGAGTCATAAATACTCTATATCTATTCATTCTTAAAATCTACTCTGATCCTAGCCCAAAAGTCTCCTAGGTTAATATGACCTAAGTATGTATCACTGATCTTGATGAGATTGGATTCTAGGAAAGAAACTTCTTTAGGGCCTTTTGATTTAAACTTATTTTTAAGAGGCATGGGGATAATAGAAAATCCTCTAAATAGCCAACTATAGAAGCTAAAAGAACCTCAAAGTGATTGGAGCATATATTTACACTAGCAAAACTTGGAGGTATTTGTAACATGTCTAGTGTTTGTGGTGCATGAGAGTTGAAAATATCTGATAGAGGTGGGTCATTCTTGAGGCAAGTCCACCTTATATGGTGATTTAAGGGTGTTATGTTATCAATGGAAGTGGGAGGTGCTTGAGGCATGTCTATTATCTATAGGTTATTGGGAAGCTAAGGAGGTCAAATGTGCTCTAAGCACATGTAGTGTTCACAAGGATGCTGGAGGGAAAAAAACAATCTTAGAGGAATATTCTCTAGGATTTGGGTGGGAAATATGTGCTTGGTAAAATTTGGATTGGTCAGATAATAAAAAGATTTTTTTTTGCAAAAACAAGATGGGAGATGAAGACTCAAATGGAAATATAGCTTGGTAAAAATGTTAGATTCTTCAAAATGATCTTATATAATATACAAACCCTAAGTCTGCTAGTGAAAATGCAAAATGACACCTACCCAAACTAGAATTTTAAAAATAAAACCCTAAAAAATGAGAAAACTAAGAACTCAAAAGATTTCAATGAAAAAGGAAGCTTTGAAACAAAAATTGACACAAGAAATACCATTTTGTATGTGTGAGTGATGTAGCTTTGAATTTATAGTTTCTATCTCTTAGGGTATAGTCCATACACATGAATATTAATATTTATCTATGAAGGTGAAAGTAATCAGATCTCAAAATACACTTATCCTTTAGTTTTTATAGCAAATCTTATAATTAATATGATTAATAGTGGTAGGTGGTATACATTAGACCTATTTTGAGTAGGTCCACTCTCCATGGCTTAGTATGGCTCAATGGGAAGCGAGGTTAATTATGCACTTTGCACATTGTGAAAAACATGCAATGTGCATTTTGACCTCCACACCCTATGGGAGGCTTTAAAATTAACTTGGTAGAAGTTGAACCTACTCTACGTAGATCCACTCTTCATAGGGGTTTTGATGTATTGGTGGGGAATGAATCTTGACATGCACTTTACACATTATAAAAATGTGTAATATGCACTCTAGGATTTGCTTCCTATATGAAAGGTTAAGGTGGGTTGGTGGAGGTTGGACCTACTTGAATCAGGTCCACCCTCCATCAGGTGACTTAATAATTGGTGGGATTTTAAGCCCACCACTTAATTTACATGTTTGAAAATGTATAGTGTGCATATCAAGCTCCAGATTCCATTAGATGGATGCATGGTGGGATTTATAACTTGTCATGCATTTTGTACATTTAGAAAACATACAAAGTGTATGAAGAGTTCCACATTCCATAGACTTTGGATTTTGTTACCTCATGGGACCTAAAACCCATGGATCAATTTTAAATGGTACAAATTACATCCAAAGTTATGGATTACATGGGAAAAAAATGGATTCTTGGAAGGTTTAAAGGTTTTCTCAAAAAAAAAGGGGGTCCTCTTTAGAGTTATGAATCCAAATGAGATTTTTGGGGAAAAAATCTCAACATTTTTGGTGACCTCTATTGGATGATTATTTTCCAATCATTAGAATAAATTAGTCATTCATGACATTGGGCATGGAGTCAACCCTACTTTAACAAAAATATAACCTAAGAGGAAAAGAGCTAAGCTCACCAAGACATGGAAACAAAACAAATAACCGAATAGGGAAACAAACCAAAGAATAACTCCTAAAGACTAAAACACATGTAGAAGAACTTATTAAAAACATAAAATAACCCTATTATTTAAAACCATTACAACTTTTGTAACCAATTTTTTCCTAAAAATTAAGCTTTGAGGTATGTCCCGTTAACTAAGATTAGTAATTCTTTACCATCAAGCTTGGCAAGCCAGAATGTGTTTGGCCCTTTGCTCTAAGTGATGACATATAGACCACTCCATATTACATAATTATTTTTGTGCCTACCAAGTTTTGATTTATGTACATCCCACTTTAGGACCATATCTCCTTCATAAAAACTTCTTGAAGTTACCTTTTTATGGAAGGTATTCTTGACTTGTGTTTGATTTGCCTCCAAGACTTTCACCGATTGACATCTAATTTCTTCAAGTTCCAAGATATCAACTAATATTAATGTCATTTCATCATTATCAATCAGATCTAACTAGTGATTGAGATCTAGGGATGGTAACTTGATTTATAGTGGCACTTAAGCTTCTCTATCATACACCAACATAAAAGGAGAATTACCAATGGATCTCTTTGGTGTAATTATGTCAACCCATAGTGTTGATCTCAGCTTCATATGACACATCCTTTGGTTAAATTTTATAGTTCATTTAATGGTCCAAATGAAACTATTATTAGTGGACTTAGCTAGGCCATTGACTTGAGGGTAATAATTTGAAGACATACTAAGGTATAAATTATGCTTTACAACCCATTCACTGACCTAAGTACCCTCAAAATCCTTAGCATTATCAGAGATGATACTGTGAGGGACACCAAACCTTATAACTATGTTGTACATAAAATCCAAAATGGATGTTTCTATGGCATCATTTAGAGTAACTACCTCAATCCATCATGTGAAATAATCCATTATTGTAGGAACCCACTTGTGACCCATGCTTGATGGAAAATTGATCATGACGATGAAGTCTAAGACCCATTGGGAAAATGGTTCATCTACTTAAATTGGTTTGAGAGGAAATATAGCTAACCTTTGCTTACTAGTAAATTAAGCACATTTCTCACAATTTATTACCCATTTATGGGCATCCTTAAATAACTTAGGCTAATGGTATCCTCTCATAACTTTGATGGCCATAGTTCATATTGAAAAGTGTCCCCTTGATGGTCCATCATGAAATTACTTGAACACTTTACAGACTTGTTCATGCTTAATACATCTGAATAAGACTCTATTCAAGTCTTTTTGGAATAAAATTCCATTCATGAGGACATAAGGGATTGATTGGAGTCAAAAATACCTCTTCTTTGACTATTGAAAGTCATAAGGAGATTTCTCAGTTTACAAGAAATGGTTCATGTCTTAAATACAACTATTAAATGAGAGTAGATCATCTATGTGAGGTATATTTTGGGCATAGACTGTGTCAAAAATGAGTTCATAAATTTTAATGTCAATAACTAGTTGCTCACATAGTATTTTTCCTCTTACCAGCTTTGTGATCATGATATCTATGTCATACTCCATAACTTTAGTAATCCATCCTGTAGACACCAAAATTGTGTCTAACCCTTATCGTCCTCCCCTTAACCCCCATTTTATTCTCCCATGCCTATTTAAACCATGTCGACCATTTTCCCATGAGCCTTGCCCCTGGCAGCATGTCAAAATGAACAAAAAGCTAGAATTAGCCTCTATCCCCATTCTGCATCTACCGATGCCGATCACTACTCGATCGACGTCATCGACATCGATCACACCTCGGCTGACGTCGACAGTCTTGCTGGCATCGGTTAACCTTAAACTACGTCTGTTAATTCATTTCTCAATCCATTATTCATTATTTGATTGCCAATCAATTTGGCAACCGGTTATCGGACCTTCTGCATCAAAACATTTTCTTTCATCCAAACACAGCAAGCAATGATTAGCCAACTTTTACAATAATGATCAGCCAACTTTTGCATCCAGTCAATCTGCAATCATCTCTCATGTTCTCTCTCTCCGATATAGGGACTCTACATCGGTCTTCTACATCAAACTTCTTCAACACATGGACAACAGCAACTATGTCTCCCACTCTGTCTTTAGCGTGTAACAGGTAAGTGTTTTCTCTATGCTTTTATTTTATTTTTTGGTTATTGTTTTTTAATATTACCACCCTGGCTTAGATTATCAAAACCTGACTAGACTTCCTCCCGTATCACCTCTATCCACCATTTTCAGTCTGTAACTCTGCCCAGATTTCTGCTCAAACCCCTAAACAATCCCTCTGACTCCCAAACTGGCTCCCTAACCCACAGACAAAGACTTTAAACCATTCTGCAATCCTAAAACACTATCCAGACCTAACCAAACCCCGTCCAAAACTACTGCCCCGACCGATGCCAGTCATTACCCCTACCGACACCGGCACTATAACCGACGTCGGCACCCTTCCCTTACTAATGCTGGCACAGAGACCGACACCGGTGACTGTGTAGAGCAATTTGCTATATATCAGGAACGTATTTTGTTTTTTTCTTTATTTCTTTCATTCTGTCTTTCACTATTTCTATTTCTGTCAAATATTCTATTTTTAATCAGTGGGTTGATATCCCTTAAGGAAGTCTTCGTACTTCAGGGATCAAGCTTTTTGCTTGACAGCCCACCATCTCCTCATCTAACATTTTTCGTGTTTCAATCTCTTTTTCTTTGCGGGTGTCATTCCTCCACAGCCAAAGAGGAGTACCTTCCAATGTCTGATTTCAGTGCGCACGACTACATCCAGGTAACATCTAGCCTTGACCATTTCTTTAAGTTTCTCATTTCTCTCTTTGAATGTAGAAAGTGATATAGCGTAGAAACATTTTGGCACACCCAATGGGACACTAGGGCCTTCCTTGGGTTCTTTCTTTCTTTTCATATAGGTGCATTAGGTTTCTCTCTTTTCACCTCCTTCTCCTCTTCTAAACGACATCATAAGTAGGAATAAAAGGAACTTTTCTTTCTTTTCTTGCACTTCTAGACTAGTCAAAAATCATATTCTTCAACCCATTCTCAACTTGTTTTCATTCCAACTTCACATTTCGACTTGGGGCTTAAAACACTTTGCATTCATTTCTGCTTGCTTGCATTTCTTAGACCACATCTAGTAATTAATAATCACATCATGAATTAATCTAGTCCACTTTATGTTACACGACCAAACCACTTGCACAAAACAAACATCTTAACTTACCTGAGACAAGGCCCAACTGGGATTTCATCACCCAGCGGATACCTTACCCATCCCGGTGATCTTACTTGGATTTCATCACCAAGGGGAAAGCCCACTCCGTTCTCTAGCGGAGGATAATCTCTAGGGGAAGTATATTTTGGCTAAGCAAGACCAGCTTATCACTGGACTCGTGAAGTGAGGGGAGCTTGCTCCTTAGCACCAGGCCAAGTACGGAACCTAACACAGACTTTTGAGCACCATAACTAACTTGAAACCATCCATAGACTACTTCTTCTAGGACCTGACTCAAAAGCCAATCTTCCTCTACACATATTCTAAGGCATAAGCCACTATAATCCTAATAATTTACTCCTAGGGTTTTTTTTAGGATCTGCTTGTGTTCTTCATCTTTTCTGTTCTTATCTGCTTGTTTGAGCTTGTGAGGACGTTCTTTCTTGCCTTGAATGGTTCTGACTTGTAGCCAAGCCAAGGCTCTAGTCGATCACGCAAGGCATCATCCGCTTTCGTCTACCTCGTTCATAACCAGTCTTATAATGGAGTTTCACTCAGAGACTAGAATAACTCCTACTAGACCATCCCTGACCTAGACTCCTATTGTCCTAGAAGGGGACCAAGATTTTGCATGATTCTTGGACCTCAATGTCAAAGCCTTGCAGCACTATCTCACGAATATTCGAATGCGAGACTCCTTGGGCAATCCAATGTATGGAATGCCAACCTCTCTTCTCGAGACTACGGTCGTATCAACAACGTCCATAGTTCAACCTTTAGACACCCAGGCTATTGCCTCGACCAATGACCAACCTTTAACCAACCATCCAAGTTTGGCCTCTCCCTCCATCTTTGGGCCCACTTCCATCGAGGTTTCAGCCCCCTATCAACCTCAGCCCACTCAACCACTTTCTACCCCCTTTCAAAATTTGGTCGTCTTTATTCCACCTACCCTTGCTCCTATCAACACTAGGGTGGCTACCTATCCATTGGCCCATGTTACCTCTAACCAAACTCCCGTGACAGCATCGAACCTAGCCATGCCTTCTACCCAACCATCTTTAGTCTCCTCTTCTATCCCTATGACTAGTCATCCGTACGTTGCACCCTTACTGGTACAACTGACTACGTCGTATGCCTCTTCCAGCCTCTTTCAAGTGCCTTACAATCTAGGGGGTGCTCCACCCACCAATCCTTCAGTATATATCATCAAAATGCTGATGGACAAGATGTCTAGCCTAGAGACCTCCGTTTTTGGCTCATGTAATACTCTCTCATACGAACAAATTTGCAATGAGCCCATTCATCCTTCTATCCTGATCAGGCCATATCCCAGCCAGTGGGAACTTCCTAAGTTTTTTCATTTTCAAAGCAAGGAAGATCCACAACAACACTTACGAGCATTCAAACATACCTGTTACCTTATCGCCCACGACGATGCATTTCTTTTATGCATGTTTCCTATGTCTCTCTCAGGTGCTGCGCTTGACTGGTACAGCTCCCTTGCCAGCCATTCCCTCTTCACGTTCACTCAGCTGGCCCAGCTCTTCCTTGATCATTTCTCTATCAACATCACCAAGAAGGTCTCAATCATAGACCTCTATTCTATCTGCCAATTCGAGGATGAATCCATTGCTGATTTCATCGCTCGATGGAGGGGCCTCATCAATCAACTCTCCTTTTACTTACCCCAACCCAAACTTATTGAACTTTTCTCCCAAGCTTGCACCAAATATATGTCTTCCACCTTATGGGTTTAGACCTTTCACACCTTCGATGAAGCCTTCACGATGGCCCGCAAACTTGAGTTATGAGCCATCAAGGAGAATAAAGTCAAGTTGCAGAGCAAGAATCCCAACTCCAAGACCAATGACCCCTCTTCTAAGCCTTCCTCATCCAATCCTAAATCTAAAGCTTTAGAAAACACTGTGGTCATTAGATCTTCCTCCTCTTCCCCTTCAACTAACCAACCTAAACCATCCACGTCTCAAAGCATCACCCACCAATTCCAGCAGAGATACGTACAATGACAGTATACTCCACTCAGAGAATCATAAGCATCTGTTCTAGAAAAACTCATCAAATAGGGGGTCCTCAATCTCCCCCAGATCTGACCACCTCCACAATTTGATCCCTCACACGCCATCCCTACGTGGTATAGGGAACATGACTTCTATAACTACCACTGTGTTAAAGGCCATGACACGAGCAACTGTAATACCCTTAAAAACATAATCCAAGACATGCTTGAAAAGGGTGACCTCATCCTAGACAATCCCAATGCACCACCTAATCAGGGTATCGACATCTTCAAACAACCATTCCCCAATCATCCACCAACTCAAAACAATGTCCAGACCTTGATTGACAACACTCATGAACACAACATTCGAACAGTCAATACGGTCTCACCCTTCATTTCTGACCAACCTCAAGAGGTGAGTCCATCCATCAGTCCATCACATGTGGATGAACCTCTTTCTCCGGTTAGTTCTCCGTCAACCTCTCTCATCTTGGAGGATGCCTCGACCTTACTAGCACCACCAGTTTCACCATCCTCCTTCTTGATACCCATGGAGGACCCAACCCTTCCTACTCCTCAACCACAAGTGGAGGGCACCATCATCCCTGCCCTTTACCTGCTTGAGGAGCCTCATTCTCTAGTTTCTTCTCCACCTAGGGAAGAACCTGCCTCTCCTTCGTCTCCAACCAAGGATGAACCTGTCATGACTTCATCATGCCTTGGGGCTGAGACTACCACACCTTCAGTCCCATAACCGTCAACATCTTCTTAAGAACCCAAACCTCATCCAACATCTTCTCAGCCATTTTCTTGATTAATGGAGAAACTCAAACTTCTCCCTTCAAGGAAAGTGGAGCATCGGGGATTGTGGGAGCATTTCACAGCTCTTCAACATGCCCGTGCCCTCTCATCTCATACTGCTAATCCTCCCATGGCAGAACCTCCCAAGACTCTCAACAAAAACTAGACTTCCACTTCTAGACCGTCTACACCTCAACCAACCGCATCAAGACCGAAACCCTCATCTACCCTGTCTAAACCATCAAGTCACTCAGCGTTCACCCGGTTTCCAACCTCACTCATCCACAAGTGAAGGTGGACTTAGACTAGACTTTGACCAATAGTAGTCTTCAACTCAAGTCAAAGAAGACTGCCAAACCATAGAGGCAAATGCCTCCTCTCCCATCACCATTTCCCTCCATTTTGGGCCCTCATCCTTTAACCCTGACCAGAGTCCTTCCCACTCATACCTCTAATCGAAATCGATTGCCTCCTCTACTTCCTTTGCCTACTACTAGCCTACCCTCTCCCAAAAGAGTGGTACCTCTCATGAAGAATGTACCATCTCTGCCTGTCACCGCACCATCAACCCAGAAGGTGGTACGGAAGCCTCCTCCAACTCCGCCCAAGTAAAAGTCACTAGCATCACACACATCGACGAGCACAGACCCTTTAGTGGGCTCATACTCTCTGATCTTGCACCGACTTTTGCATAATTCCAGCGTAACTCTTTCACCCATCAGGCCTTTCCAACCCCTCAGGTCTAAGCCCTCCTGGTTCGACGACATGAAGATTTTCTTATACCATCATACGCCAGGACATGATACCGAGACTTGCTGTACCCTCAAGGCTGTCATTCACTGCTATCTAGAGAAAGACACTCTTCTCTTTGAGGACACTCTTGACCACCCCCTAACTCCTTCTCATAACCCTCCAACCTCTTCAAACCCATCAACATCTCATCAATAGGTCACAACCCCTTTATCTCCTTCACCTCCTATCTTTGAAATCAATGCCATTCACATAACCACTAGGTCACAAAAGGACAAGGCAAAAGAAAAAGCCGTTATTCCTTGGACCTACCCTTTCGTCAATCCACCTCAACCACCCAAGAGTAAGATTTCTATCCTTGGTACACCTCAACCCTCTTCTTCTTCTTCTTTTAGACCAATCAACGACTCCATGTTGAAACAGCTTCACCAGACGCCCATGAAGATGTCCCTCTATGACCTCATCCAAACCTCGCCCCAACATCGTCAAGCCCTCATCCAAGCCCTACAGGCAGCAGAGGTCCAACCCAAGGACCTCTAGCCACTTGCTGCCCTTGTCCACTCTTTAACCCCTATTACCTCCATCACATTCAACGATTCTGAGATTCCCACATCCAGCATGGAAGATCAGGATGCCACCCTCTTCATCACTACCTATGTTGATCAGACATGCATTAAACGTTTTATGATCAATGGAGGTGCTAGCATCAACATTATCTCCACCCATGCCTTTGATCAGTTGGCTCTTCCCAAGAATTGCATCTCCAAAACTGACGCAATCTTGTGCTCCTTTAATGACAACACTGCCATGACCATTGGCATAGTCATCCTTCACATTTGCATTAGTCCACGCACAGTCCCAAAGCTCTTTTATATCATCAAAGGAGAGTTTCAATATAACATGTTGCTGGGCTGACCCTGGATCCACGCCATGGCCTGTGTCCCCTCCACCCTGCACCGTTGTGTGAAATTTGAGCACGATGGGCAAGTCCACACCATTCTCGCTGACCCTTCACCCTTCAAAACTTGCAACACCACCTACCATCCAAATGACATCCTCATTCCTATCAAGCCATCAATCTTGGCACCACCTCCATCCATAGAAGCTTTGACCAATTCACAACAAGCGGTTGCCCTCACACCTCCCCTTAAAGCAATGACCACAGACCCCATGGAAGATGTCTTCCAAAGACTTTCATTGGGGGAGTATTGCTTTCTAACCTTAGACATGTTTCAAACTCCACAAGAGTATGGACGCCTTCATCATAGCCCTAATTATGACCATCAGATCGAGATGATCGTGCCTTATGGTCCTCCTCACCTCTGAACCAACCTTGTCTATGGGGGGCTCAATCAAGCTCCTATTGATGGCAATCCTCTTTCTTCACCCCAACCATTCACATCAGACTTCTCGTTTCTTGGCAACCCCGCCTTTGCACACACTTACCTTTATAGGTGTGCATGGAAGGGTTTTGGTTTCAGACGCTATGCGTAGGGCTCCCATCAGCCCATCGAGCCGCTCAACGATGACAATGCCAAGAAATGGTATGGCTTGGGATATCACAACCCCACTCAAGACCCTACAGACCTTTGTCCCAAACCAACCATTGACCAATCTCCTCCACGCTCGCCCATTTTTCCTCCTTCACCTATGGATTCAGTGGTTTCCATCCCTCCTAACTTTTTCAATGCCTAAACACCATTCACTTGGGAACCCCTAACCTATCCACCAGGTGGGGTACCCAGGTCTCTCCCCCTCGTCTTCTCTCCATCTCATCCGCACTGGGTGTTAGACATTCTTCCTACCACCAAATGGCTAGGGGGAGTTTGACTTTATACTGCCTATCATGACCTCAACCAAATATCAATCACACATCAACCATGACCTCAATCAATCATCAAACCAGACCTTGACCAAGCAACCAAACCTTGACCAATCATCAACCTTAATCTCTTAATCATGACCAAACACCAATCTCGACCTAGCCCTCAACCAGTCTCGACAAATCAGTGACCACATCAACCAACTTCTTAATCATCATCAACACGTGACCAATATGGAGCGAAGTAAATGAGGCAAGTCTGCTCCTAATTGGCTTGGACCTTTCATTATCATGCACAAGTATGGATCAAGGACTTATCATCTGTCCTCTCTTGATGGATGACCAGAACCTGAGCCTCTTAATGCGTTGCATCTGCGACTGTTCTACTGCTAGTCGAGTACTCATCCACTTGAAATTTAACTTGAGCTCATCCCTTGAGCAATCCCCATCCTCTTAGTTCTAATTCCTTTCATCCCTATTCCTCTTAACAAATCCTATATAACCCTTTTATGATGTATGTATGCTTTGTCCTAATAAAAGGGAGCCCTTGACCTTCTATAATCTTGTCCATGACTCACATTTATGTCAAAACAAATCAAGATGTCAAAATATCCACGGTCACCATATCAATATCAAATCAAAAGGCAGACTGCTCCCTCAAAGGACAGCTATACTATTATTGTTGTAACTAATAGACTGCTCCCTTGAAGGATAGCTATCCAAAAGCCCTTATATTAAGCAAAATTTTAGACCACTCCCTCGAAGGATGGCTATGACTACTCTGGCAATAAACAACACTATCTTAGAAGCTTCCCGCATCGATCAGCTTCATAACTGACCTCCAAGCAAATGACATCTCTATGCAGGCTTCCCACATTGATCAGTCTGCACCAAAAAAAAAAAAAAAAAAACGAGTCATGGACTTGACTTATAGTTGTCTCAGGGTCTCCCATAAAAAGGGGCAAAGTTATCTCTGCTCTTACAAATGGGTTACCCTATTTCCTCCTCCTAACACCTGCTCAAGGGACTTCGAGCTCACTTTAATGTCAAAGTGATTCGATTACCATTCTAACACAACATCTGGTCAATGACGTCATGCATGAATGGGGCTCTTGGTTCTCATAACCCCTATCTATGCTGTCATTTTGATCCTTGTCAATGAAAGAGCAATATGCTTTTCACTTCTTTTGCACTTTGGTCACATTCAACTTCATCATTTATCAAACCTAATGAACCCAACTCAACTCTCTTTTTAGGCCACTCCCATAGCCTATTCACACTAGTTTCTATGGACACCAATACACATGGAAACTATCGACCAGCCACAATTTATGTTAAGCATAAACCAATACTTGTTGAAGCATAAATAGACCTCAATTCATCTTTAGCATACATCCATCACGAATATGGAAAATTGCTAGGGATGAAAGACCCCTCAACCAATGTTGCAGAATACACCATTTGGAAAAGGCTGTAACATCATTTTCTCTTCATCATTTCATCATGACCAAGACTAACCTATCGACCACTTTGACCAAACCAATCATCGACCACTCTTCTCAACTAGTTCAAACTACATTGGTCTGAGGCCCTATGCCCGGGGCTATGTAGGCAACACTCAGATGATACGACATCATCTGGGGTTAGCTCGACCAACCTCGTTTGTTCATCTCTCTGATGGACAAACCTTCTTTCCTCCTTTTGACCATGACCTTGCCCTCGACCAAGACCAATTCCATCCCTTTGACCCTTCCTCCCTTCTAGGGAGAACTACATTGGCCTGAGGCCCTTCCACAAGGGCTATGTAGGTAGCACTCAGATCACATTATGTCTTCTGAGGTTAGCTCAGCCACATCCTTTCATCCATTCATCCACCTCGACCAATGACCATTGGAGATCATTCCTATCTCCTCCGACTTTGACCACTTCGAGGACAATGTTGCCTTGGTTGTTTTTGCCTGTATGCTACCTCATGACTGGTTAGCCAAATTGTCTGCAGACTATTTTTGGACCCTCACAAGTATAAGATCGCAAGCTGGTTGATCCCCAATACTTGTGACTTTTTCATGTTTTTAGGAGCACTTCCTGAGCCTGAGATACTTAGAACACGATGACCCATTGGAGCTTTAGCTTCGATTGAATAACCTAATCAGCTACAACCACATGCTGGGGCCTAGTTACTTCAATTTTGGCACTCCTCAACACTCGACCTATGACACTTTGACCCAACCATCTCATGAAGTGGTGTACATGCAATCATGACTTTTACAGTGTTCACCCTCACCCATTTTTCATTTACTCTTTGTCAAATTAGCACCCGATTCCCAGTTCCCTTTCCTCAGCTCCTGCTTTGAGGGGGAATACCTCATCCATAATCGGGGAAATCCACCTCCTATTTTTGTCTTGCAATTCATTCGAACAACCAAGAAGATGGAATTGACCTTATCCCACACTTGGGGCAACCACCTCCTATTTTTGTCTTACAGTTCATCCAGAACAACCAACAAGACAAAAAGGGGCAAATGTAGACACCGAAATTGTGTCTAACCCTTGTCATCCTCCCCTTAACCCCCATTTTATTCTCCCACACATATTTAACCCCTGTCGACCATTTTCCCATGAGCCTTGCCCCTGGCAGGATGTCAAAATGAACAGAAAGCTAGAATTAGCCTCTGTCCCCATTCTGCATCTACCAATGTTGGTCACTACTCGGCTGACGTCACCAACGTCGGTCACACCTCAGCTGACGTCGACAGTCCTGCTGGTGTTGGTTAACCTTAAACTATGTCCATTAATTTGTTTCTCAATCCGTTATTCGTTATTTGATTACCAATCAGTTTGGCAACCGGTTATCAGACCTTCTACATCAAAACATTTTCTTTCATCTAAACACAACAAGCAATGATCAACCAACTTTTGCAACAATGATCAGCCAACTTTTACATCCAGTTAATCTGCAATCATCTCTCATGTTCTCTCTCTCTGGTACAGGGACTCTGCATCGGTCTACTACATCAAACTTCTTCAACACACAGACAATAACAACTATCTCTCCCACTCTGTCTTCAATGTGTAACAGGTAAGTGTTTTCTCGATGCTTTTATTTTATTTTTTGGTTATTATTTTTTAATATTACCACCCCGACTTAGATTATCAAAACCTGACTAGACTTCCTCTCGTATCACCTTTATCCACCATTTTCAGTCTGTAACTCTGCCTAGATTTCTGCTCAAACCCCTAAACAATCCCTCTAACTCCCAAACTGGCTCCCTAACCCGCAGACAAAGACTTTAAACCATTCTGTAATCCTAAAACCCTAACCAGACCCGACCAGACCCCATCCAAAATTGCTGCCCCGACCGATGCCAGTCATTACCCCTACCTCGTGTTCTCTCTCTGGTACAGGGACTCTGCATCGGTCTGCTACATCAAACTTCTTCAACACACAGACAACAACAACTATGTCTCCCACTCTGTCTTCAGTGTGTAATAGGTAAGTGTTTTCTCTGTGCTTTTATTTTATTTTCTGGTTATTGTTTTTTAATATTACCACCCTGACTTAGATTATCAAAACTCGAATAGACTTCCTCCCGTATCACCTCTATCTACCATTTTCAGTCTGTAACTCTACCCAGATTTCTACTCAAACCCCTAAACAATCCCTCTGACTCCCAAATCAGATCCCTAACCCGTAGACGAAGACTTTAAACCATTCTGCAATCCTAAAACCCTATCCAGACTCGATCAGACCCTGTCTAAAACTGCTGCCCCGATCGACGCCAGTCATTACCCCTACCTCGTGTTCTCTCTCTCCAATACAGGGACTCTGCATCGGTCTACTACATCAAACTTCTTCAACACACAGACAATAGTAACTATGTCTCCCACTCTATCTTTAGCATGTAATAGGTAAGTGTTTTCTCTGTGCTTTTATTTTATTTTTTGGTTATTGTTTTTTAATATTACCACCCCGACTTAGATTATCAAAACTCGACTAGACTTCCTCCCGTATCACCTCTATCCACCATTTTCATTCTATAACTCTGCCTATATTTTTGCTCAAACCCCTAAACAATCCCTCTGACTCCCAAACTGGCTCCCTAACCTGCAGACAAAGACTTTAAACCATTCTGCAATCCTAAAACCCTATCCAAACCCGACCAGACCCCATCCAAAACTGCTGCCCTGACTGATGTCGATCATTACCCCTACTGATGCCAGCACTTTAACTGACGTCGGCACCCTTCCCTGACCGACGATGGCACAGAGACCGACACCGGCGACTGTGTAGAGCAATTTGCTGTATATCAAGAACGTATTTTGTTTTTGTCTTTATTTCTTTCATTCTGTCTTTCACTATTTCTGTTTCTGTCAAATATTTTGTTTTTAATCAGTGGGTTGATATCCCTTAAGGAAGTATTTGTACTTCAGGGATCAAGCTTTTTTCTTGACAGCCCACCATCTCCTTGTCTAACATTTTTCATGTTTCAGTCTCTTTTTCTTTGCAGGTGTCATTCCTCCACAGCCAAATAAGAGTACCTTCCAACGTCTGATTTCAGTGCACATGACTACATCCAGGTAACATCTAGCCTTGACCATTCTTCTAGTTTCTTAATTTCTTCTTTGAATGTAGAAAGTGATATAGCGTAGAAACACATCCTTCTTACTTTTCATTTATATCCTTACTTAGTAGAAACTCTTTAGCACTCTAGTGAATAATATTAGATGTAATTTGTTGTTAGAGATCATGTGTATAAATTTATTAAGTGATTTAACCACTACATATGATTGTTTTTCCACCAGTCTATAATTCTCTTTATAACCCTTGAAAAATTGTCTAAAGAAAGATATCAACTGCTCTTATCCTTTTTTATTATGTTGAGCCAGGATTTTTGAGATACTTCCTTCCCCTCCAAATGCATAGAGCATAAAATAATTCTCATAGTTTGGGTTAACCAAGGTAGGATCTTGAGAGATGGCTTACTTGATAGCCTTGAAGCTCTCCTTTCCTTCCTATATCCATCTAAAAATATTTCCCCTTTTTAACATTGCATTAAGGGGTTTGGCTAAGGATTCTAAATTTGGTAAGAATATCCAAACGATGTTAATAATCTTAAGGAAGCTTTACAACCCATTTTTATGACTTGGTAATGCTAATGCATATATGGCTCTAACTCACTCAAGATCTATTTCAAGACCTTATTTAGATACTATATGTCCTAGCATCTTACTTTCATGTACTACAAACACATAATTTTTTGGGTTAAGATAAACTTCAAACTCTCTACATCTTTCAAAAATATTTCTTAGGTGATCGAGATGTGCACCAACATGTTTTGAATAGACTATGATATCATCTAGATATGCTAATATGATGTCATTTATCAGACCTTTGAATGCTATATCCATATCTCTTTGAAAAATTAACCCTAAATTTGTTATATCAAATCACATCTTTCTATGTGTGTATGTGCCCCATTTGGTGGTGAAGGTAGTCTTAAATTAGTCTGATTCTTACACCAAGATTTTATTATAACCTGAGTAACCATCCATAAGATAAAATATCTTGGATCTTGACACTTTTTGGATGATTTATTCTATAGGAGGAAGAGGATAGTGATATTTTAGTGATTCTTTATTCAAGTCTCTAAAATCCATGTACAAATGGATTTCACCATTATTTTTTCTGACAGGAACTAGAATCACCACCCAAGATGAGTGTTTGATTAGAAATATTATATTAACCTTTATCAACTTACGAGATACATTCTTCATTAAGGGTTAAATCTTTAGATTGATGGGTCTCTATTTCTATAGGATGGGTTTTGTGTTTGGATCCAATTCGATAGTATACCATACTAAACTTAGGTTAAACCCTCTCAAATCATGATAAATCTAGGCAAAATTATCACCAAACTCTCAACACAATTGAAAAAAATAATGATTTTATAAAATATTTCATACCTTGCTTATCTTGAGTGACTTGCCTTTTGATACAGTGATGGATTTGCAATCTTATTCACTAATGGTGATATTCTTCTTGTTTTTTTAAATTGGTCATCAAAATTGAATATATTCATAATGAGAACCATGGGAACCTATTCATTTTCAGCTATATGATATAATCACCATATTGGTCTTGTAGCCTTGGTTGATTTCATTTTGAAAACTCACCCTCTTCTCTTAAAAAATTCATGATCTATTTGTCATTATCAAATACCTACTAGTTATTTATGCTATTAGGGATAGAAGGCCTTACAACCAGCCCTACATGTTGGCTATTTTACTTTTCTATCTCAATTGGTATATTATATTAAGATGTGATATAATCCATTTGGTCAACATCCTTATTCTATGCTCTTAGTACTGCTTAGATATTTAGGGCATTGAAATCCTCCATTGGGTCTCAAACCCTATGTTTATATGGCATTAACAAGTTTTTTTTGGTCACATTTCTTGATCTAAACTAATGAATAATAAGTTCAATATCCCCAAATACTTGTAAGAACATGATTCCTCTATCCTTGGCTAATTAGAGGCCATAGATCAAAGCTTCATATTTAACTACATTGTTGGTGCATCTGAATTGGAGTCTAAATGAATAGAAATAATTTTCCTTATGTGTAGATATTAATACAACTCCCACACTTGCACCATTTATACTTTGTGATCCATCAAAATATAACTACCACATACATTGTAGGTCCTTAGCTAGTTTGACCAAATTCAGGATAATTACATCTTGCTCATGAATATAATATATCTCTAACCCTATTTCTTACACATAGTCATAGGTATAAAATTATAGGGCTGATCCCCACTCATCCAAATGAGTGTCTAGGATTTCCTCTATAGGAGTTTCATTTTCTTGATCCACCTCCTCCTCCTCTTGGTCTTACAAGGTATAGTTCATCTCTATGGGTGGAGTAGGATTATATGGTTTGATATAGTCCTTTGTAATTGGCTTAGCTATTATTGTTAATCTAGTCCCATATCTCATTCTAAATAGCATATGAGACCAATCAATAGATAGATATCCCCTTATTTTTGTAGTGAAATCTCTTGATAGACAAATACAAAAGTATGGGGGAAGGTCTATGATTGAAATGTCTTGAGTAATTGAGAGACTAGGACAAGCATGAATAGTGAGATCTAGTCATTTTATAAATCCTAATATTTAAATAGTAGTTCCATCTAGTTGAACCATGCCCTTATTAACAAGCATATATTTTATTCCTAGAGCATCAACTATTTTATTAGGCATCACAGAACTACTAGCCCTAGAGTCTACCACGAAATTATATACCAAATGCTTTCCTATTATAAGCAAAAGGTAAAAATGGGAAGGCTTACCACTTTTTATTATTTTATTGTCAATTTGAGGCTGACATAAATTTATTATGGGGGTATCCCCTTTGGCTGGAGCCTTTTCTAATATCTATAAATTCTTTAAGGCCTCTTGAAGTAAGTCTCTTTATGCTGGTATAGATAGGGATTCCCACATAGTGACATTCAAATTATTCTTCTTCATTTAATCAACAATGCTAAAAGGGACATTACCAACCGTTTCTATTAATTTCATAGGGGCTACATCCTTCTTTACAAGGTTTGGATTTGACACCCTTGCGTCAAATTGATTGGTAGGTATGAAGGGTGGCCTTTACATTATACTACATTTTTGTTAGTTTTGTTATTACTTTGAATGTTGAATCCTGGTCCATTCTAGGGAGTTGATCATATTTTATTTCTCTTTTATTGGAATGTGTATTAGCTTTTACTGGGCTTGCACTATTAAAAATGCTTCATCTTACTCTGTTCCACTAAAATCATCCTCTTGCCAATTTAGGAGAGTTTTTTTTCTTTGGGAAGGATCTTATGTTTCTATTTGTTGTGAAGTAGACCCCTCTTATTCTTGTTTCATATTCACTACACCTTGTACCATCAGGGCTTGAATGATAACACCATTTGGAAAGATATTATGATTATAGGGTAGATTGCATGGATAACAGCAGTCATATTCTTGAGCTAAATTATTTTGAACTAAGACAATATATTTTGAAGCTCTAGGTGTTGATAATGGGTGAGTGTTTAGAAGTCTCAACTATGCATTTTATCCATGTTGTTGATTATTACCTTGATAAGGCCACCTTTCCCCTTGGTAGGGTTGCATATTCCCTTGTTATGTAGGGTTGGATGGCTGAAAAGGTTTATGGTTTTGTACTTGTTGCATTTTCATTGCCACTAACTCATTTTGAAAACACTTGAGTAATAACTTGACCTCAAGCAGTTCATCTATATAAGTAGGTGCCCTACTTGTAATGGGGATTGGATCAAGTTTAGGTGGGGGAATAGGGGATATTTATATAAATAGAGGCATTGGAAGCCATGGCATAATTTTCTCAATTGGAATCAAATAATTATCAACCCTTATCACAATATTGTAAGCCACAAGAAGTGTGTTACCACCCATTGATTATATAATCATAGCTATATCACCATTAAGGGATTTTATGTAATATAATAAGGTGTTATTTTTAGTGGGATTAACCAAAATTAGAATTTTGTTTTAGGTATTTTAGAAGCAGTAAAAGAAGTTAATCATTTATTCATGAGGGGATCATTGAATAGTGGTTAACTATTTGTCCAAAGAAAGATTGTCATATTTGTCCTCAAAGTGGGAGAACATTATTGCACCTAACTCATCACAAACTTTGATTGAGTTAGGAACAAGACCCCTATACCATTGTAAATATTTTCCATTAAATGAGGAGACTAGGAGTTTGATTGCAACATTTTCTTTGACTACATTATGAATTGAGCAGAGTTTAGAAATGTCTTGTTTATGTTCTGAAGTATTGTTATAAGTTTCACCAATAAAATATGGCAAAATTTCTAAGGCTAAGACTAGTATATCATCATGTTGGGCTAAAATAAGAAGAATACCTATATTAAAAGCTAAAAAAATTCTAATTTCTAGTAATTATGAGAGATATAGAGCTGATCAGAGTGACCAAAGGGGATGGAAATAAAAATGAAGGGTATATCTTACACTGAGGGATGATTACTTTTGTTCATTTCTTTGATGGAAATGATAATTCTAAAATTAGCCCTATTACCTTTGGTAGATGATATTTTCTTTTCTTTATCATTTCACTTTATACTCATGAGTCCATAATATGGTAGAGTCCCCAAGTGCTTTGATATTTGCATGAAACTCATACAATGGTTGATGAGACTAGCACTGATCTCTGTATAATTTTTGGGTCCCATTGGGTGTTCCAAAAACTTTTATCACATAGGATTACACCTATCTTGATTTTGTAACTTGTTGTGAAAGTGCCTAATGAAACAATGGAAAAACCTCCAAAGCCATGGGATCTTGGAAATTTTGAGGTTTATCTCTAGAGAATGCTAACTTCTTTTCACTAAAATCTAATATAAATTGATAAGATATTAGTCTTGTGAAAATATCTTCTTTTAATGATTTTTGGATCCTAAACTAGGGTTCTCATGAGAAAAGGGTTAAAGAATTGATTTTTTTTGGAAAACTAGAAATAAAGTGATTGCATCAAATTTATACAGTGGATCCAGACGTTTGTTAAGAGAGCACAATAGGGTAGAAAATATATTGAATTTATGTCAAGCACAAACTTATGCAAATTTGAAATCAAAGGTAATATTTTAGATATTTTTCAACAAAGGGAAAATATCTCTATTTCAAGAAAATATCTCTATTTCAAACAATATTATCAAGATGGAAAAATACCATAGATGATTTATCTTGAAATGAAATAAAAGATAAAAGACTTCCATAAAAAATTAAATAACTTTAATGACATAGAGATTTCAAAGACAAGAAAGGAAAAACTCAATTTTATTTCTCTCTAAATACTATAACTTGTAGAAAATACATTAAAAATGCAAAAAAAATATTACTAAAATCAAAAAGACAAATTAGACCATGGAGTTTATCCATTTTTATACAAAATCTCTCATAGATAAGATTTAGTTAATAGAAGTTGAACACCCATTTTAAGGAGATCATGTAAATTTGAAACCCTCATGCAAAATGGGTGATTCACTCCTTTACTGGTGCTTCTAAACTTATGAAACCATTGGAAAATAACATGCATAAATTTTGTGTTGATCTAGTAGTGGTCTTGGCATAGCTAGAAATCTCCATGAAAGTTCCTTGGATGATGGCTAGAAATAACTCTCCATGCAAGAATTGGTGCTAAAAAAAGAACTTAGTCTTCAAGAGGAAAATATAATATTGAAAATAAAATTTCCAATTTATTTTACATGAAAACCCTAGCATTCAAGAGTAAGTGAGACTTTTCAAAATTTAAGCCTTATTACTTTTTACAAAAAGGGGGCATGCGCTTTGCTTTTATGACTTTGCACTTTTCATTTCACATTAATCAAAATAGAAAGTGCAATTTGAAACTTGTTTTTTCCAACTTCCATTTTTAAAAGATATAAAGTGAAAAGATACATGTTTTTCTTTCTTTAAAAGAGTCATAAAAAATAAAAATTTATACCTTGTAATTAAAAATTACAATTAAAATGTCTATAAAATGAAATGACATATGATAACAAGATTTTAAAATGAGAAAGAGAGGGAAAATTAATCAATCTTCAGGATAGCTTCAGATTTCTTATTAATTTATACTCATTGCTTCTCTAAGTAGGCATCAAAGGCCTTGGATATTTCTTATATTCATTCTTTATTTGGCCTATAAGAATAAATATTAGAAGATACACAATCTACATGTGCATCGAATAGCTCTCTTTAGAAGGTTATTATGCCCTCCATCTCATTTCTCATTCGATCAATCACCTTCTCATACTTTATGAACCTATGAATTGAACACAAAAAAAAAACTATATCCTTTTTATACTCCTTTTCAACTATTGATTTAAAATGTCTATGTATCTATTCTAAGGTAAAGTATTGTTGGGTGGTGTTGGGAATCAATGGTGATGAAACAAAAGGAATTATGAATGGAATAGAAATTGGGAGTGAGTCAAATGGAGAAGGAGAGGTGGGAGGAATGGAATGTGGAGTAGGAATTTAGACTCATATTATGGGGTGACACTAAGTGCTCCCTAGACTTATTAGTGTTATTTACACTTGGATAATTGAGGTGAGGTAGGTGGTAGATGAAGTGGGAATGAGTGAAGGGAGAGGAGTTGAAACTTATGATACAACAAGAATATAGGGAGTTTGAGGAGGAGAGGTAGCTGGTAGAAGTGTTGAAGCCTCTTGAACTATAGGGGTAAGAGAATGAATAAAAATGGCTATACGGGTCATTATTATAGGATTTGAAGTAGTAGATCCTTGTGCTACTAGTGGTGTCTCTTCTACTAAAAGGTCTATGGGTTCATTTACAACTTCTCCTTCCTTAGTTGACTCTCCTTTCCTATCCTTAGTCTTAGTTTATCTCTTCTTCTATTTAGGTCCCATTGATGACTCACTAGGGCCTTCTGTTATTAGTGGTATACCCTTATTTTTCAATTTTTGGAGCTTTTCCTTGACTCATATGGTCTCTCTTGTGATTTTCACCACTTTACTCTTTAGCCAATTAATGGACCTATTAATTACATGGGATATTCTATAAAATAGATAAAATGATTCAAGAACTAACCACTTGACTGATGGTAGGGGTTTCATGATAACTTGAGTGAGGTATAACAAATCCACTCTACAAGTATCATCTTCCAAGTTGTTAGGGATTGGTGCTAGGTCATAATATTTTATCTGCTAGATGGACATTCTTCAATAGTTCCTCATCCTAACCATTTATTTATCATCACAATCCTCCAAATAATATTCATAATAGGGTGCATTTTCATATGATGATAAATCTAATAGATGGGTAATTTTACCATAAGGGTCAAAGTATGGCCTAAACTCCAGGGTCTTAATGTTACTTGGCTCATTTATACTTCTACACATTTATCCTTAAAAAGAGTTTGGCATATATAATGGATAATATAAATAGGGAAGTGGATACCTACCTTATGTCTATCTGAGAGGATATTATGATCTTCCACTAATTATCTCACCAATTCTAACAATGCCCACCTATCAGCTACATAACGGGGAAGGGTGTAAGGATAACCACTAAATCCTATTGCCCTAATTTAGGAATATGTGGGGAATTGTATAAATAATGATCCCCACTTATTAATTTCCTCATTTGATTCTCTAGAACTCCTTTCCTTCTTAAGCTCTTAATCAAACATAGTGATGATGTTGTAAATAAAAGCATCATTAACTCTTCTAAATTATTACTTACTATCCTGAAGGGTGACATCATGGTAGTAATTGTACACTCTTGCTATTTTTTTAGGTACTACATTTAGGCCTAGAAATAATATCCCCTTATCCAAGATGTAAATGACATATGATGGCATGTGAAATTTATTAGAGGTTTGAACCTCCAACAATTATTGATGGAGAAAATCATTGATTAGTTGTGCTCAATGTATATATTGTTTGTTCTCTCATATAGTTTAAATGTATTGATACATCCATTGTTCATAACACTAGGCATTAGGGCTGCTAGTGAATATATGTATTAATGTTATAACATCTTCCACTTATTCTATGAAATTAAACCTATACATTATTTTGGGCAATCTAGTGGAAGAGTGCTTAGAGGTCTTGAGCCACCTTGTTGATTATTTTTTAACATCTGTCTCTCTTCTTCTCATAGAATTTTGTAGATGTTTAAGGAGTTATATATAAATAAATATTAAACTTAGGAATGAAAAATACTATTTTTATGTAATCAAGGTCAAGGTTTATGATTTTTTCTCCTTTATCAATACATACCTACCTCCTATCATGGTCATAATGTTGATCTATTATCAAGATCAATTTGGGACTTTGAATAGTCACAGAAAAATTTATATCTTGTGGGAGTCTAAAGTCAAATACTTTGTATCTAGTCAATATTAAAATCTATCCTGATCCTAGCCTAAATGTCTCCTAGGTCAATATGACCTAAGTCTATATCATTGATATTAGTGAGATTAGATTCTAGGCAAGAAACTACTTTAGGTCAATTTGATTTGAAATTCATCTGTTTGGGAGGCATGGGAATCATAGAAAATCATCTGAATAGCCAACCATAGAAGTTGGTAGAACCTAAAGGTGCTTGGGGCATGTATTTCATCTAATGGAATTTGGAGGTGTTTCGAACATGTCTAGTGTTTACAGTGCGTGAGAGTTGAAAATATCTAGTGGAGGTGGGACATGCTTGAGGAAGGTCCACCTTCTATAGTACTTCAAGGTTGTTAGGTTCTTGATGGAAGTGGGAGGTGCTTGAAGCATGTCCACTATCTATGGAATACATGGAAGCTAAGGAGGTCAAAGGTGCTTCAAGCATGTTCAGTGTCCATAGGGACATTGGTGGGAAAAAAGGAATCTTGGAGGAATATTATCTAAGATTTGGGTGGGAAATATATGATTAGGAAAATTTGCCTTGATCAGATGAAAAAAATAATTTATTTTGTGAAAACAAGAGGTGAATATGAATACTAAAATGTAAATACAGCCTAGTAAAAACCTTAGATTACTTAAAATGGTCTTCTATAATAGACAAAAATTAAGTCTGCTAGTGAAAATGCAAAATGACACCTACCCCAAACTAGACTTTTCAAAAGAAAACCCTAAAAATTAAGAAAACCTTTAGTTAGTTTATACACAAGAAGTATCATTTTGTTCATATGAGTGATGTGGCTTTGAATTTTTAATTTTTATCTCCTAGGGTATAGTTTATACATATGAAGCTCAATATTTAGCTGTGAAGGTGAAAGTGATCAGAGCTCAAAACACACTTAACCAATTAAACAATGATATTTTTTTGTAAAAATCTTTTAGTTTTTATAGCAAACCCTAAAAATAATGTGATTAATGGTGGTAGGTGGAATAGGTTAGACCTGATTTGATTAGGTCCACTCTCCATAGCTTAGGATGGCTTGATGGGAATTGAGGCTCATTATGTACTTTACACATTGTGAAAAATATGTATTGTGCATTTTGACCTTTGTGTCTTGTGGGAGGGTTTGAATTAGCTTGGTGGAAGTTAGACCTGATCCAAGTAGGTCCACTCCCCATGGGGGTTTTGATAGATTGGTAAGGAATAGAGCTTGATGTGCACTTTACATGTTATAAAATTGTGTAATGTGCACTCTAGGCTCTGCTTCCCATGGGAAAGGTTAAGGTGGGTCAGTGGAGGTTAGACCTACTTGAAGTAGGTCCACCCTCTATCAGGTGACTTAGTGATTGGAAGGATTTGGAGCTCACCATGCACTTTTCACATTTGAAAATGTGCAATGTGCATACCAACCTCTAGATTATGCTAGATGGATGTGTGGTGGGATTTAGAACCTATCATACATTTTGCACATTTGGAAAATGTGCAACATGAATGAGGAGTTTTGGATTCCATAGACTTTGGATTTTGGTGTATTGCAGGACCCAAAACCTATAGAGTAATTTGTAATAGTGCAAATTACATCCAAATTTCTAGATTCTATGGGGCAAAAAAATTGATGCTTGGAGGGTTTAAAGGTTTTCTCAAAGAACAAAGGGGTCCTCTTTAGAGTTATAAATGTGAATGAGATTTTTAGGGCAAAAATATCAATAGGAGGGGCATGTTTCTAAACATGTTCTAAAAATTTGACTACAGTTGGCACATTATCCATATTTAGTGGGGGCATGTTTTAGAAGCATGATATCCACACTTATTCACCTTTCATCATATTTAGATTATAGTAAGGGCATGCTTTTTGGAAACATGTCCTCCATATTTGTACATATTGTAATTTTAAGACTTTTTCATACATAGTGGGGACATGCTTTGGAAGAATGTTATCTACACTTAACATAGTTTCTAAATTGGCAAAAAAACATAATATATGGTTTAGATTCATAGTTGTGGCAAAAAATTGTACATTGGTACCATTTTTTATATATAGTTTCAGTAAGAGACATATCCAAGGTGCATATGTTATGAAATGTGTTCCTAATATTTCAAAATCCAAATTAGTTACATATTATAAAAATATTTTATGGACCATTACTACAACACATACTTCTACATATTGATACCCCAACATACTAATACCCTGATCAAACTTTCATGAACTATATTGAGCCTTACCCATATACAATGGTTAGATCTTATTTTGGTGTGATTATAGGGATTAAATCATATTATATCAGCAAGTTTTTGGGTGAACTTGATTACATCATTAACCCTATGTCAATCTATACATATACATATCTTTTCCACTTGAGTTATGTTGGTCAAGAAATTATACTCTCAATGGTTGAAGTGCCACTCTTCCTATTTCGAGTTGGGGGCATGATCATATCCCAATTCTCCATACTCTAGGTAAAATAACACCATTGTATGACACAATTGACCATTTTTAGGCTCACTAGTCATCATGGATAGAATATGGATGAGGTTTCAACCCACTTTATATACTTATCTAATTTTCAACTCTCTAGAACCATTTAGTACATGACACATACATAGGTTTATTATATCCATTCTCTTTTTGTATGTTAATTTTTATTATTTATTACATAAATATTATATAATCTAATTTAATTTGTGGCATATTATCATTTTAATGTGATTTTCAATTAAAATATTGAATAAAAACTCAAGTGAAGACAAGGTGTGTTTTCCACACCATGGTATGCATTTTGTTTCCTTCAAACTAGTAATTCTAGTTTTTCTTACATCACTAGATTAAAGTGTGGGGTGGGTGTAGACACCCATTTTATTGCAATTACACATATTTATAGTCTCTTTATATGTATATAACCTTTCCATGATACTTAGACATCTAATGACATAGTCTCTCACGAACCTCTTTGGTTCCATCTTATTTCACTTAATTTACTTACCCTATAGGATTTTATGTTATGTTTATTTATCTTCATCCAATGAATGCCATAGATCCATACCTATTTTTCCTATTTTTTATTTTTTTTTATCCATTGAAAAATTACACCCATATTTAACACTAGTGTCAATGTTAGTGTACAACTTTGACATAACTGTCCAAGCTTATATTTTAATCCTTTTCACTCATCTTTCACTTTGTGACCATTTTTTAGCCCTCTCTGCCTATCTTATGGTCATATTTTCCCATATCACTAGTTTCTAATTCAAAATCAAAAGGTTCCTATTTATACAAAGTTTATAGTCTAATTAATACACCTAATAATTTTATAAGGCAAACCTTTAATTGGAAAGTACTATTTATTTCAAGCTATGAAATTGAAATACAACATTGAATTAAATATTTTAAGCATTTGAAAGGTTAAATCGACTATTACATCACTTGTAAAAATTGTTATTATGAGAAATAAAATATAGTTACATTTCTATAATTTCACACACATGCATTGGAGTGATAACTACATGTGAATATAAGGATTCTTTGGAGTATTGGCTATGTAGGAAACACTTAACAATAAATAAGGTTCCTAGGGATATCTCGACTCATGTTACTAACCCATTTTTAATAAGTCACAAGAGTTAAAATTCAATGGAAATAAGGTTTTTCTTATTATCTAGATTAGGCACACATGAACACACATCTAATGATGTAAAAAAATTATATAGGTCATAGTGCAAGATTGATACAAATTTGGAGCCTTTCATACATATATCTTTGACTAGAAACCTACACCATAATTTAACACTATCATCAATGTTACTATCACTGGTAGATGCAACTATCCGACATGTAAAACCTGTCAAAATATAAAGAGAACAAGGTCAAGACCTTTAAGACAACCCTGTGATGATTCTTGAGCATTGCCAAATTCTAGAATATATAAATAAATAAAATATGCTCTCTTTATCCCTTGGTAACTTAATACTTATTGTATTTATTACACATACCTAAATGAGACATATTGTTAAAATATTATATATATTTCTAAAATTTGAACATTAATTGATTGCATTCAAATATATTTATTGATTATATTTTTCTCTTATGAATCCAAAAGCATTAAAACAATTTTCAATAACTTAATTTTCATAGAGTCCCAACTAGTCATACAAACATCATCTAGGTTCTATAAATAACATACCTTTCCATTCTTTATATATTATAAAAAGAGTCTCATTGAGACATATCCATGTTATAATACTAAGATTTTTCATGCAAATATAAAGCTATGACTATGCTTATTAGGATGTTGAACACCATCTCTTGATTAGTTGGGAAAATTCTATTCAAATATCAAAGGCAAATCATTATAATGACTCAATGATAAAAGGGAAATTTTCCCAAGAAATAATAATTGCTCAATCCATCATTATTATATTATGAAAACAAGGTATATGAGTCCTAGAAAGGATGATATCCTACCTTGGATGTGTGTCTACTTTAATTTTTTAGTTTTTCTGGGTTTGTTGAATAGGTAGCTGAAATTTTATTTATTTATTTTCTCATGGTTGGCCTTGAAGATAGATTCATATTGGAATTTAAAGAAGAGTTCAGAATCCCTACTAATGCATTTTTACTCATTGTAGATCACAAAATTAAGTAATATGTGTATGGAAGCAAAATTATAAGGAAAACATATAATTTAGTATTATTATATTTAAATTTTAGAAAATTTTACAACATTATGTACATTTTATAATAATAATTGGAAAATATTATTTTCAAAATAAATTTGATTGAACAATTTAAAATATATAAAATTGTAAAAACTTGTCCAATTAGATAAAAATGACTCATAAAAAATACCTTGAGCATAAATAGAACATAATAACTTTTATACTAACTTGGAAAACAAGGCTTATTTTTTTTATTATTGAGTTATTATTCATATTAATTGAATTCTTGGTCTATCTATTCTCATTTATTAAGAATTATGAATATATTTTTATTTTATTTCATTCACTCTATCCTCCTTGTCATTAGGAATACTTACAATGTATTTGGAATTGGTGGAAGTCATCCTATTATCCAATGAAAATATTTAGAGATCGTTGAAAATATCTTACTGATTAACTTGAAATAAATGATGATTAGGTTTGCAAAAATCACAATCCCAAAAAGATCGAGTAATTATTTTTAAGAACACAATAGTTGAAAAAACTTGTACCTGAAGGTGGGATACAAAAATTATTAAAATTTTAGTTTTTCAAAAGAACAAAACAAAAATTGTAATTTAATGTGGGAAAATTCCCATCACTATTTTTATGGGGAGGTTCTTTTATCCAATGATTTTTAAGAGGATAAATAATTTTTTACAACATATCTATATTCATTCCAACCTTTTTGGAGTTCTAAATTTTTGAAAATATTGTTAAATATGAAAAGAAAATAGAAGAAAAATAAATCCACCCATTTCAAATTAAATTTAGAGCTTAGGATGAAATGCATGAAAACGTAATATGGTTATGGTTGTGTACCACCATAAATTTTTTATTAATACATGAAACAACTAAAAGTTATAGTAAACTATTAGACAATGAAAATGAATTTTTTTGACATAATATATAAGTATCAAAGATTTATATTCAATTCCTATAGGTATTTAAAGAGCCTATACAAGCAATTTAACTCAATAAATTAATCATGAAGTCAAACACATACATAGAGAGTAGACAAAGAATATTAATATAATTCTCACATTGTATTATCATTCAAAACATTACATATCACTTGTATATGAAGTGCATATACTATATATGGGTATCCCAAGATATGTATAAAATCTCACTAAACAACCTCTAAACAATATAAAGTTTCATATGTAATATTGTTAAGCTAACAATATTTATGTTTGACTAATGGATATTAAGAAACTAATAACTGTTAATAATGTGAACACTCTAACATTCACCCCCTTATGAACATTATTAATCCCTATTATACACCCATTTGATGTGAACGTGGGGAAAACATCAATCCCATATCTACACTTGTACTCATGATTTGGTGATTTTCTCAAGACAGCCACAAATATTAATGATATTTTTGTGTATGGCTTACCAACAACCAAAATGGGATGGATTTCAAGTGGTGTAACAATCATTACAAAAATATGGTTTTGTAAGTGACTTACCACTAACCACATCATTATGTGAAATACTTTTATCAGCTCTCTTCACTATCACCTATTCAGAGAATATATAAAGGAATTTTTAGCTTAGTTATTATAAATTTGAATATGAACATATGATATGTTCTTATTGACACACACAACTAAAATTAAACACATAACTAAAATCAAACATACAACTAAATTACAAACACATCACTAGAGTATAATTGGCCTCATCACTATTGGTTAATGAGAGGCTCTAAAACCTCCTTCCTCTATTGCCTCTGACCTCTAAAAATATTCACTTATAATATAAAGTCTTTAGAATCATATCTATTATTTTTATTCATTGGTTCATTCTCAGTACTATATTCTTCTTTAGTGATGAAATTGGATTCATTTATTTTAAGTTTTATGTTGAGTAAGTCTTTAGCTTAAATTATATAATACAAAGATGTATTCCCTTTTTCTTATATTATAATCATTCAATTTCCTCCTTATTTTTGTAGAAATTCTTATGCCTATTTTTTAATTATAATGTAGTTTCCTATTCTACATCTTATTTAGTCCTTTGTATTTATCTAGAAGAGTTGAAGTCATATATTCTAATGACTCTAAAGGCATCTATATAAGAGTGAAAACAATATTACTATATTTTTAGGGTAATCTATTCAACAATATAGATTTTGTATCTTCATATTCTAATGGAGCTTGAAATTTTTCTAGTTACCTTAAAATATATCATAGATCATTTATGTGACCAGACATGTTGACCCCAAAATTCAATTTGAATCTAAACAATTAGAGTTTTGAGAAAAACTTTGTGTTGAATGATTTTATTCCAAATAGTTTGTTTATATTTTCCCATATTAAATTTGATGAGTTTTCATGATATACATAATGTAACTTAGAGTCAAAAATATCTAGTCCAATAATGTATTTGGCTTTATCATCCTAATTTTTTCATTCTACTAACTTTGATGCATCTTTGGGTGCCTCTTCATTTCCATTCACTATCCTCTATAAATTTTTGTTCACTAATTGCATATAAATTTTGAATTTCCATGTGTGGAAATTGAGCCCAATATTTTTTTCCAATGGAATGTCCATTATGATTTTAGACTAACATAGGACGTTAGTTTCCACCGAAAATGCATCCTTTATAAAATTAAGACTTAATTGACTATGATAACTCATAATGACTTATCAGTTTTGATGTGAATGAACTAAATAAAATATTTATATTTGGACCATTTAGATTAATCATATAATATAATAATATTCAAACATAATACAACCTAAAAATAATAAATAAAAAATTTAAAATTATAATATTGATTCAACTCATACATTGACTTTAGATTGAAAATTATCACATAAAAATAGAATCTCTTAGTTCCCAAATTTTCCCAAGAAATTTATGCCCTTTTTACCCAAGAAATTAGAGTTTGAAGGTCTAATTTTTTCCCCATTAAAATAAATCCATAGAAATGTTCACCCAAAAAAAATTTGCTTCTGTAATGATGTTGTGAAAACCTTATAAAAATTAGTTTCACTAATGCTTAATCATTTTCATTTTTTTTAATGTGGTATTAATAGGGTCTATGGTAAATATTGATCTATGATGAAAATAAAAATGTGACTTGGTGTTAAAAAATCTAATTTTAATTTTTTCTATTTGCAAAAGGAAAAAGAGTAGAGATCCACGAGGGAAGTGCAAAAACAAATTAAATTTCTTTATTGCAATGTGCACATAAATTTTTAAAGCCTGACAATATACCTATCATTAAAATGGAGTAGTGGATGTTTTAAATCAATGCCAAAGTATAAGGTAAAATCCAAAGTGAATTGTCAAAAAATGTTGAGTTAGTAAGTTTTCAGACATTTCAAGTGGGAATGTAACATAACATTTGCAATTTTAGATTGTAATTTTCAAATTGTAGTTAAGATCCTGAAATCTACAATGGATATATTACAAAGAAGAGTTTTAAAAAAGGTATCAACTTGGTAAAAAAATCAAAGCATAAGTTTAATTCTAGGAAGGCAACATTGAAATGCAACTTTGAATTTTCTAGTTTCAAACACACACCCAAAGTCTGAGAGCCCATAGGAAGGAAAATGTCCCATGTGGAGGTTTGTAGTAAAGTGGTAGAAAGTTTTAAAATTTCAAAAAGTGTTGATTTAGAAAAGAAATATTTCTAAGTAGAGATACAAAATCAAAATACAAATTGTGTCTTGTAATTTACAAATTGCATTTCACTACCCAAATCCCACCTAGACATGCTAACACAAAAAAAACCCATGTTAATGTTTAAAGCCCACATGGAGGTCTATGGAAAAGTGATGGAAAGTTAAAAATAAAAACCAAAGTGGAAAATGGTGTAGAGATTGAAAAATCAAAATGTAACTCTAAATTTTTAATTTGAAATGTGCAGTTAGATGCTTGAATCTCATGGATGTGAAAATGTGTATATAGGCTTTGAAAACCCACCAGGGATGGTGAGCATAAATGTGAACTAAGGTTAAAAAATACCATTAGAGGAAGAAAGGTCCACATGTCATTATTTTGTGAAATGGTGACTTGAAAGAGATAGGTGTTGTTATTTTTACCTACCTCATGCAAATGTGCAGTGTGCATTTGAAAGTTTGATTGACTGGTTTTTAACTTATAACAAGAAGTGGTGATCTTATTTGAATAATATCTCTTATACTCTTGAAATTTACACATCAACCTCCTATAGTTATTGAATTGGATTTATATGTAATGAATCTACCATAATTTTTAAAAAAGTTATGCCCATATGAGATGCACTTTACTCCACCCCATAGATTTAAGACTGGTCTTTTGTAAATCCATTCAACATAGAAGACCGAGGCATGGAAACATGTAAAGAGATAAATGAAATATTTTATGATGAGAATGGGGTAGGTTAATTCTCTCTAATTTAGATGAAGTCATGGGATGATTGTTATAAGGGAATTTTCTAATGTATTATATAGTGTCATTTGCATCCTCACCTTTATTGGGTACCTCAATTCATTTCTTTAGATGTATTTATCATATAGGGAGACCCAAGATGTAGTGTAATTATGAAGTTACAAATATGGGTGGGAGAAATAATAAAGGCTCAAGAAATTTTACTTCCAGCTTAAGATATTTGAAGGTTAGATAGGCATACTCATGCTCTCCATATTTATGATTAGATAGATGATTACACAGGTTTTACATTATCTAACCATGTTGTTCACCTATATTTGATTGCTAGAGTTTGTGTCATAGTCAGTGTTGAAGATCATTTTTATAGTATTATTGATAATTCAAAGGATCAAATCTATAAAACATTTAAAGGAAGAAACAAGTTTAAACTTGTAAACTTTCATGATGTAAATCAAACCTAAAGCCTATAACATTGCAAAAGTATATGCAAATTATTATTATCAATACAGAATGGTGGAGTTTTGGGTAGGGAAGACACCATTACATTTCAACATTTTAAACTTGAAAATTGTAATTTGTACTCAAATCCATGCATCTTGCATCACATGTAAACAAAGGTAAGTCTTGGCTATTTCAAATGTCCATGTGGAAGTAAAGTAGACATTTAAAATCAGAGATACAATATTGTAATTTCAACCTATGATTTGTAATGTGCAATTAAAAACTTGAAAACAATAGCCTAAAAATATGCAATTGGGTTCTAAAATCCTACCAAGGATAGAGGGTTCAAAAGTATTGGAGAGTTTTGTAATCCTGCTAGGTGTAAAATTACAAATGGGGTCTAAAACCCCACCAAGGACAAAAAAGTGTAAAATTGTAGTTGAAGCCCAAAAAACCACCAAGGAAAAATGGAGGGAATATATACCACATGTCAATAGTTGGTTTAGCATTGACATTCCAAACAAAAAGGCAAAAGCGAAAAATAAAGAGCTAAGTGTTATTTCTAGGGAAGGCAATGTGGGTGAAAGATTTTCATTAAAGAAAAATAAGTATGAAAAAAAATGCAATGAGAAGATAAAAAATGGAGAGGTTTACATGTCAATAATGATTTAAATAGGTGATTCTCACCTTTGTGGAAAAATGTAGGTTTGGCATCATACCAATGTTTTTTATAAATATGTTTGTGGACTGGCCCAATGGATAGCATGACTAGACAAAATGTAATAATATTTATATTATTTATTCTTCCCTCCATTTTTTCATTCCTTAATTCTTTGTATGGAAATAAGTGACTGGATCTTCATTTGGTATGTCATCTTCAACCTGAGTTATCAAATGATTAGTTTAAGATAGGGAAAAATGGTTCTACAAGAAGATAGAGTTTGTTTGCATTAAGGAAGAATATTTTCCCTCAAGCTCAACTACATTAATATTCCATCCAAGCATATCAAGGTTTATTTTGAAATATCATCATGTCATGGACAACTAATTACCAAAATCATTACCTTGAAATCATGAGCTTCTAGGTGTGTTCAAAGGCATATTCTATATCGAACATATTCTAAGAATATGCTGGGTGAGAAATTTGTATAAAGAGGGATTACCTATTTACAGGGGTTGGATTTTTCAGAGTTTTTATTGTGTTTTTTTTAATTTTGTTGCTAAGGTGATTTAATTTGTATATTCATTAACAAACTCTAAGATCATGTGTATGTCTCCCCTATTTAAGAGAAATTCCATTATGCATTTCCCCATGTTTACATTCTAAACATTGATGTATGTAGATTTGATTTCAAGATTAATGAGAAACATCTATAATTTTTTCTTTTTCTTATCTAGGAAGTGAAATAGCACATTATTCATGCATTATTGATTTGGTATTTGGTTTTATGTCACTTAATGATAATCATTCTGGGCATAGTCTTAGATTGTAAATTCCTTTCTACATTGTTATTTGGGAATGATTTTTTGATAGTCTTTTAAGGATACACTAGACTTATGGAATTTTTAGGAGATGGTGCTTGATTTTTCATTTTCATTGTATACTTTAGAGTTCTCAAGGGTAATTTGAATGCTTGCATTAGATTGGCATAAATGAATGCAAATCATTCATGATAATTTATCTATCTTGTTTATCATTCTTTTAAATTTTGAAATGAATGATAACATGGTATTTGAAGGAATCCCATGTGTTTAAGGTCACCACAACTTTTATATATACCAAACTCATCCTACTTATCCTATCCCTATAAGTAATACATGTTATTGAGTATTATGAGTGTTATTTTCTTATAAATGCATGAAACTTTTATATCTAGAATGTGTTTGTTACTAGTCTTTGAAGGTTTGAATTGTAATATTCTATTTGGATCCTAGTTGTAAAAAATTTATGTAGAAATGAAGATTACAATCATATTTCCATTTGTCTTTAGTATCTTGTGTCTAATTTAAGAGAATTTGCTCAGTCTATGTGATAAGTCTTATTGAGTAGGCTATGCAAGTTTGGTTATGCTTTGATCAAATCTACATGTGTGCTAATAATTCCCTATATATTGAAATATAGTATCCCTCCTTGTGATCAAGCTACCTCATAGGTCATCTCACCTTGGTTCAGGTAGAGCCAAAAATAGTAGGGAGCTAACCATACCCTTTTTTAGTGTCTTCCAATCATTATCTATGCTAAGTATATCTAGATTCTAAACCCTTACTTGGATATAATAACATAATTTAAGTATATCATCTATGTTTTCCATCTTATCAAGTATGCAAGGCTAAATTCTAGAGGTGTACAACTAGGAACCAACACACAATTGGTGTTATTATTAGGGATAAGATCCATGGCACTTGTGTTTTTGAGGACTCTTAAATATGACTTATTATGTATTTAGGTTATAAAGTTCTCTATCTAAATTTTTGCACTAATTTTCTATTTTGGACCATCAACTACATAACACCAGCAACTAGCACCATTACCAAGGAGAAGATCCTTGGAACTTGCATTCTTGGGGATTGAAATATTTGATCAATTAACCTCTATTGATTATTTTTAAGCAATATTTACTCACATTATCTCATGTGTTTAAATTTTTTGGATATTTGAGTTTAATTTTATACTTTGGGCCATCAATGTAGTTAGCACCATTACTGGGGACTATTACAAAGAACTATTATTTGTTCATGTTTTAAAGTGACTTGATATTTTGAACATGAATTCAAAATTTTCAATGTTTTTGTTTCTCTATGTCTTCATTGATTACAAGAAAGTGTAATTTTAAAATGTATCACTATATTTTTATGATTTGTTATATCCTAAAAGATATTGTCTAGTGGAAACTCCAATGTTTATCTAGTTTTGAAAGATCAGTGTCCATTTTAATTGATTAAGTTTTGAGTGTTCTCTTATTTACAAAACTAGAAGGACTAAGATCCTCCTTCAAAGGTGACTCATCAAATAAACTTGTATCTAAGTTATTTTTTCATCATAGAAGAAGGAAACAAATTTGGAGGTCAATTGAAGGATAAAGTTCTATAGGAAAGGAGTGTTTGGATCATCATAATTATGGTACACCTAAACTTATTTTTGTTAAAATTCTTTTCATTGAAGAATATATCATAGCTCTCTTAATAACTCAGAGCCTTATAATCATGTTTATTACCCATCACCTTCTCAACAAGTTAAATCTCTTCCTAGGTTTAATCCCCCAAGTCCACCTCACTCACCCCCTCACATCCCTTTGTCGTTTGAACTTTATCCCACCATAGAACCAATCATGAAGAATGGAGATTAGGATGAGAATGAATGTCCTAAATTTAGAATTCCTAAATTCAGACCAATTAACTTTGATAAAATGGAGGGTTACCCCAAGAAATTCAAATTTGGAGAACAACATTTGAGGGATTTTCACACTATAATTGAATACTATGAGGTTGAGTATGAGGATGTCTATATTAAAAATTTTGTGCACACACTAGAAGAAGATGCATGTGAATGGTTCAATTATCTTCCCCATGGATACATAGATTCATGGGAGTAAATGAAGAATGTATTTAAAATACAATATGGTGATAAAATTTATCCTCAATTTTTACTAGAATAATTTGAAAACATAAAGAAAAACCTAATTGAGTGTGTGCAGGACTTTAACACAATGTTTAATAAGACTATGATGAAACTAAATGATAATATTATTCCAAGTGATACTAATTATTTAATCAAATATTGTGATGCATTTGATAAGAAGGTAGTATACTACTTGAGAGATAAGGTTCATAGAAACATGAGGTTAGCATTCAACATGGCCATCAAAATCTAAAATAATATAAAGGCTATGGGGAAACCTATGAACATAATGGATGATGTAAAGTTGATCAATATTGAGAAATCTCAGTCCAATAAGGCTAACAACCTTGATGAAACTATGAAAACCTTAGCTACTTCTATCAAGGACATGTCATACAAGTTAGGTAGACCTAAGAAGGGGTTGTCTCATGGATATTCTAATCAAGAGAGAGCTCAAAATCAAAATAAATCACAAGGGAGGACCTATTTCCATAATATATATAGTGATATAAGGAAGAGGCCTACCTAAGATGATAGAAATTAGAACATAAGAGATGGGAAGGAGGTTCATGATCTATTAAATGCCAAGGTTAATGTTATATACTATGATCTTGACATTGATTGGTGTGATACATGCTTCCTCCCCAATCTTCCTTGTGATAATACTAAATGAATCAATGAATATGTAAAGGAACCTTAGCCTACATCTTAAAATGATGAGATTATGATGTTTGAATATCAAATCCTTTGAAGTAAAGTGTCTGCATCCACAGAATTATTGAGTGCTACTATCATTGATCAATTTTGGAGGATAGTAAAATAGGTATGTGTCCGAACACTCAATTTTTTTTGATATAAACATGACACAATCATATGAGTTTCCCAATCATGATTTTGATTTTTTGAGATCTATGATGATTAAAAAATATGATGGGGGAACTTCTTTAGTTGAGGACAATCCACTACTAATAAATTTTATAATTGCCCAAGAGAAAGAATATAATATGAGAAGTAAACAACAAGATACTTCTCCTCAAGATACCACCCTTGTAGATCCAAGGGTAGGGGATAAACATAAAGAGATTAATACAACTAAAAAAATCCCTAGTTTTTCAAAACTAGCACTTGCTTCCCAAATTGTCAAATGGGGAGGTGATTCAACCAAGACTAGATAACCTTTATTATCCAGTATTCCTAAGGGTATAAATTATTTAAGAAGAAATCCACCCCTCAAAAATGTTGTTAGGAATGCTATTTCATCCTACCGTGTTACTCCTATAACTTTGAATGAATGTATTCCTATTGAATGTTTTGTAACCCTTGCTCCAAATACTCCCCTTCCTGAGTAAATTATGTGTGATATGACCCAAATATTGAGTTAATTATAAATCACTATCCCAATTATTAAGGTACTATGAATACTAGAACATAAAATGAGGGCATTTGAGTATTTGGAATTTAATGAGAATACAACTGCCAATGAGATTACTTTACCCCCAACACTCCTAGATGATAATGAAGAGTCAGATGAGGTTATTAAACTAATACCAAAGGTTTATTTAGGGAATTATTTGATATAAATTCAATTGTATGTTGACCCTTTTTACACTACCCTATTGATTAATGGTTTATTTATTCATAACTACATGTTTAATTTTAGATCCTCTTGTAATGTGATGTCCTTAGGTGTCCTTAATGAGCTTGGAGTAAAAATAACATTTACGTTTGTCAAGTGATATGCCATGGAATCAAGAGAAGTTATAATTGTTGGATTATTTAAAGGATTGGTAGTGAAATTGGTAGTTCATCAAGGTAAATTTATGAGCATGGATGTGGTAGTTATGGATTTTCCTCCTAAGTGGGGGATGTTATTATCAAGGAAATGGGCTACTATTATGGGTGGTAGTATTCATATGGACCTTTATTATGCCACCATTCCTTTTGAGATTAAGATGGTGAAAATTAATAGAGAGCCTATAATGTTACATGTGCTTGAAGATATAAAATGTGCTCTAAATGAGGTTTTGTACATTGATGTGGAGATGGGTAACTTTGTTTGGAAGATAGATTGCGTTGAACAATTTGTTGTTCTTGATAATGGATATGAAAAATAAGGTAATGATATTTGGATAATGTATTTTTACGGGGCTTTCTCCAATCTTAGAAATGGAGCTAGGGTTGTCTTTTATGTCACTGATAAGAAATATTTTAAGTTTTCTTCCAAGCTATCCTTTAAGTGCACTAAAAACATTATAGAATATGGGTCACTCTTTCTTGGTTTGAGGATTACCCAAGAACATGGAATCAAAATTCTGATTATAAAGGGTGATTCTAATTTAGTGGTTAAGTAGGTTTGGAATGCTTATGCCACCAAAAATAAAAGGTCAAAATAATATAAAAATGTTGTATGGGATTTGTTAGAATTCTTTGATGCTTTCAATATTTATTATAATGATAGAAGTTTTGATAAGAAAGTTGATAGACTTGCAAGGTTGGGTTATTAGTTTGAAAATGAGGATATGAAACCTCACTGTTAGTATCAAATGGAGGTTCTTGTTAGACCTTTAGTCTTAGACAACATTCATCATTAGAATTTTTTTGATGATGATGATCAAATCAAAAGGTTGATCAATTATGAAGCAAAATTTAAAAATCAGATCATATTATTGGATTTCATGGTCCAAATTTATGATGGGAAGGAAACCTTTTTTGGGAAAGATATCATTTAGTTGAACAAAACACTATCCCAAGAGGATTGGTGAATTTAGAGGCATCTTTAATGGAATATAATGAATTAAAAGTAGGGATATCTTTATATCAAAAGATGTGAGTGAGTGCAACTTAGGCTCTGAAGATAATCCAAGAAAGGTTTGGCTTGGTAATCACATGAGTGATAAAGATAAGCAAGACTACATGTAATTATTGAATAAGTATTAGGATTACATGGCTTGGTCTTATTTTGAATTGAAAGCATATAAATATGATATGTTTGAAAATTTCACCCCATTACATACTGATATCAAACATTTCAATAAAAATTAGATACCTATTAAACCCATCTTGGCCACCAGGATGTGGGAAGAGTTAAATAAATTAAGGGATAGTGGGATTATTCAAACCATTAGGTATTCATCATGGGTGGCAAACTTAGTCCCTATAACAAATAAGAATGGTGACATCTATATACACATAATATTTTCAAAATTTTATTGATTACTAACACTTTATATCTTGTAAGAACACATCGAATATCAATATCTCTAAGTTAATGCCTTAAGGGGTGCACTAATAAAGGGGTTGGTAGAACATTAGTGTTTCATAGGATTGTTTTCCCTTTTACCACTAGTTATATACACACTTGTCTCCTAAGAACCTTATCCCTAAGCTTGTTATTCTCTATTGCACACTTCTCTAGTAATTTTACACTTTCATTAACCTTTTCTTAGAGTAAATCCCCTTTCATTAGTTTTATAACTACGTCAGCAATGGTGACCCTATATTGTTTGTCATTAGCCCATAGTGCCATTGTGGTTCATTTTTAGTATAGGTTAAATAATATTAGGTTGAATGAGTCGACCTTCTCAGCCAATTTTTTTTAAGGGTCTAGGGTTATAGTTATCTATTTATACAAGTTCATTTTTTCATTATTTAGATAAAATAAGAATAAGTAAGACATATTATGCATCTGCTTATTAAAAATTATACTTAAGGAGCAAGCTTGGGGTTCTATACTTTCTTTGGATATATGGATCTTATCTTATGGAGAAGTCTTTTAGATGCATTGATAGGTTGTGTAGCCTAAAGATGATTTATCCTTGTCATCATTACATAACACAACAACCTCTTGAGAATTACCTTGTCCAAGGGAGAGATTGAGGCTCGTCGGGTTCATCTTCAAAGGTAAGTATATCCAATTTTATTCCTCCTTTGTAAGATTAGATAGATATGCATTTGTACTTATCTTCCATGCATTAGGATTTCATATACATTGATTTGAGTATATGTATTTTATGCATGTTTATTTATATTTTTTTAAACCCCCACTTTGTGCCACAAGCTTTGGTGAACACTAGATTAATTTTTTTTTACTTGTTATTAGTTTAGTGAGATATCAAAACACAGGAATCCCTTAGGGTTATTACATGACTATGCTTGATTAGAGGATTTAGAACCCTCCCCAACATGGTGTATTATGGTAAGATATCCCCTAATTATGTCTAATGAATAACCATTGGTCATGTTCCTGATTATCTAATGTGTCCCTCATTAGAAGTGTATGGTATGATATATCTTCTCTAACATATGCTTGATTTATAGACATGATGCATTTCTAATTGCATACATTATAGTGAAACTAACGTGAATCTAACCCTTAAAAGTTTTGTTTCACTTATTTCATCATTTTATCATTTTTATTGTCATATATTTACAATATTAGGTTGACAATGTCGACATAGTTCTAACATATATACAAAGGTTTAACAACACAATCACATCAATATGATTTTCTTCTATTTTTGCATGTTTTCCAAACTCTAATTCAGACTACTAGGTCAACCCAATCAACCTTATACATTTTCAAGCATCTACTCTAACATACTAGGTCAACCCAATCAACTTTGTACATTTTAGGCATCTATTCTAGCATATTAGGTTGACCTAGTCGACCTTGTACATTTTTGGGCATCTAGTTTAGCATACTAGTTTAACCCTATTGACATAGTACATTTTTTAGGCTTTCAAAAAACATGATTTACAAAACTAGGTCAACCCAGTTGACATAGTTAGAAAATTTACAAGTATAAATCAAGGTTCTTCAACAATAATCTCATCTTTCTTTGCATCCTCCAACCCAACAAGGTTACTTTCTATCCTTCTTTGTCATTTTTAGCATTCATTACATTTCTATTTTTCATAGTTTATAGTCTTTAAAATTTCCCCTGTATATTCAACTAGATCGACCCTATTGACATAGTTATGTATTCTATGTGATGTTTAGAAAACTAGGTTGACACTATTGACATAGTTCACTTTTAGACCCTTGTTTTTGCAGTATAGACTCAAAACTATTGACTCTATTCTATATTATCTACATACATATCGATTGAGTTGACACTGTACTATGTTTCAAAGTTGGAATTAACACTTATATGCTAGTAATTAGCTCACACTTTCATTTCTTATTGCTTTCATGTTTAGAATAGATCACATAATCTAATTAGGTGGTTTTTAATATACCATTTAGTTTCACTATTTTCTCTTTTATGTACACACTACCAAATCAAAAAATCTTAAAAATCATTTTAACAATTGTCTACCCAAGGCCTACCTCCTTAGATTTCATCACCAAGGGGGAAGTTGACTTGGTTTTTTGGCCAAGTATAAAAATGTGGTTAATGGCATATTTTGGCTAAGAACTTGACACCCTTATCATTACGATGTGTGAAGTGAGGGGGTAGGCCCCAATACCAAGCATGTACGATTTCCCATATAGATCATTTTCAGTCCAAACATCTTGAAATCATCCTTAGATTGCTTTTTAGTTCCTTACTTACAACCAACTTCCTATCACATCTAAAATCATAGTTTAATAATATAATAAAATTCAAGATGACAACTTTGTTATATTTTACTTTTCAAGTTGATTGATTTATCTTTACTCATTTGTATGTTGTATTGAAAAAACTTTCATTAGACAAAATTGGTGTAAGGTTTTATGCTATGTGCCTTAATTAGATCAACCTCATTGTAATTTTTTTCCTATTTTTATAACACTATCATCTCTATCAATGCAGTCACTTATAGATTGATTTACCTCTCTTCTTTAGCATACTAAGTTGACTAGGTCAACTTAGTATCTTTTTTAACTACCTCATTAACATACTAAGTCAGTTGTGTTGACTTAGTATCTTTATAAACTTCCTCATTAGCATACTAAATCAATTGTGTTGACTTAATATCATTCAAAACTTCCCCTTTGGCATACTAAGTTGACTAGGTTGAGTTAGTATCTTTTATAACTTCACCCCTCACATTCTAGGTTGACTATGTTGAGTTAGTATCTTTCAAAATTGTCTCCCTAACATACTAAGTTGATTGTGTGTATGTATTATCATTCATCACTATCCCTCTTTTTGGCCAATTTGTCCCTATTTTTCCTCCTAGCTTTTTGATATCCACTCTTGCTTGGCATGATGAAGCCTATTATCAAATTCTTTCTTGATAGTCTCAACCCATTCTGAATGTACATGGGTTTCTCTCTCCTACCTCATTTTTATATCATAGAAGACAACTCTTTATGGTGTAGTTCTTCATCACATGGCTCTAAATCTTATTAATATTGCTTTATCCCATACCATATAGTAGATACAAATAATCCTATTAGACAAATCCCAAACCATGACAATCATATACCTTATACCACTTTTAAACCTTATAAGCCTATAATTTGTAAACTCATCAACCCATCTACATCAAATATTGGAACCTCACATTATGTTCCACCTCTTACAACCAATGTTCACAATCATCTTGTTACACCCTTAACAAGATCACCAATCCTTATCACTTCCCAAAGTAACATGGTTGAAACCACTCAAATTGATAATATATATGATTCCCAATTATTAAAAAACCTTGATGATAGTAATATTTACACTCCTACCAAGAATGATGGTTTTACCAAGCTTCCTTCTTCTACCACACTTAAGACAACTAGCATTAATATTGGGAATCTTCCACCTATAAATAATCCTCCTCCCACTAACACTAAAAATCCTCTTCCTAAAAATACTAATACCCCACCTTCAAATATACAAATTTACATAACTAAAATTCTTGCTCAAATAGTTTAACAAATTAACATCATGAAAACAACTAATCATTCTCAAATGTTGAACATGCAACAACATTTATTAAACATGACTAGTCAACCACCTCAAGTCATCATGTCTCAACCAAATCAAAATTTTATCCCTCCTCCTCTTATAGATGCCAATGGGAATATCATCCCTTAACCTCTACTGAATAAAAAAATGCGTCAAAATATTAAAAATTAACCTTTAACCCCAATCATTTCATCCATAGATATTGCAAATATTTCTCCAACTACCACATAAAGTGGGGCTAAAGACCATACTATCTTAAGTATTTTGGTAATCTCTATAAGGAATGGGTCCAAATTAACACCTTTGATACCACCAAGCTCCTAGACAAAACCTTTTTTGTGATGCACTTGAATGGTATAACCAACTTCCTAGACATTCCATATCACAACTAGAGGATTTTTCCAATGCTCTAGTGAAGGAATTCCAAGATGATGACCTTCTTAAAAATTACCTTAGCCATTTTATCAATTGTAAGAAAATTCCTAATGAATTTTCTCGTACTTTCATCAAATGATAGAATTATCTCACTCATAAAATTGACCATAACATCAATAATGACACTCTTTTAAAAAAAATTGTGACTGCTATTAAACCTCACCTTCAATAAATTTTTTAAATCTTTTCACCTAAAACTTTTAGAGATGCCTTAGACCAAAATTTATTATGACTCAATTTGAAACACCTCAAACAAATACTAAATAACCTTTTCAATCAATGTATCATAACATTGATTCATTAAAGCCTCAACAACCTCAAACTGGATCATATAACTCAACCAATTTTAACCCAACCCACCCTGACTTGAGTCTAGAACAACTTAATAAGAAAATTCCATCCTTTAAACCCATGAGAATTTATCCTTAAAAACCTCATCCAAAATGGTACAATATTGATAAGTTTTGTTAGTGGTATGATACTATAGGTCATTCTCATGGGTCTTATCATGATCTTAACCTATTTATTCTTTCTTCCTTGTTTGGTCCACATTTTAATCTTGACACTATCATAAAACAATGTTATCAAGACTATCTTCAAGCTTCTCAACTTCAATCCCAAGAACCACAATCACATCAACATCAATTACCTAATGAACAACAATAATTATCCCATACCTAAACCTCATCTACTAAGTTTGTTCAAATTATAATTTATCCTTATTCCTACACAAATAAGGAAAAGATAACTAGCATGAACAACTTTAAACATATTGTTACATCCATTGAACCTCAACCTCTTAAGTCACATGAACCAAAGAAGTACCTAGTTTAAATTCCTACTCCAAAGAATATCATACATGGTAATAATTTACCTCCTTTACCTATTCAAACCTCTCTTACACATCTTATGTCACATTCAACCTCCTTAAAATATAACAAAACAACCGATTTACCTATCTCTAAATGCACCTACCAATCCAATGCAAATCATTTTAATGATTCAATGTTACCTCACTCTAACTCACATGTTGGAGCATCTTGCAATGCTCATCCACATGTCCCTTCAAACTTTAGGGCATATTTTGATTCCCATACTTATATACAATTACCCATTGGGGCATCTTATGATTCCCACTCTTATTCTACAATGCATAATAACAAATAAATTTAGTTTCAAGAAACCTTTTGAGACTTGTATTTGACTTGATTATATTTGATATAGACATTAACATAGATATTACTTATTGTTTTTGTCTCATGTTTCTTTGTTTTGGTTCACTTTAAGTCTTTTAATATCAATTTACTAATTATCATTATTTTCCTTTATGTTCTTTGGTTTTCTTGCACATTACATTTGGCATTTGTTTTCATTTTATATATCTTTCATTTTTGTCTTTTTGTGCCATTGTTTACCTTAGTAGTTTTATACGTATTTTTCACCTTCTTTAACATCACCTCATTGGTGTTCACCTTGTGAGTTACAGTGTAAGACCTGGCCTTCCTATAAAATTAGCACATTAAAACATCTTTAAATCACTTTTTGAGATGACTACAAAATTCATTAGTGCTTGTGCTAGATCTGTTATAGGTTTGTATGGATTCTCTTAGTGACATGAATATCATATCATAGTTCCATCCCTTTCATAACAATATTTTATCTCCTTGTGATTAGAAACAAGCATACTCATCATTGTATCACCTATTAAATAGATATATCTCTCATTATTCCCCATATTTCCCTCATTTCCTCTCATTTTGAGGCTCACATCTACCAATTTTAAGATTTCACACTTGCTTGTGGTAAAGTCTAGGAGTATTCAGACACCTTGGTCTTTAAGTCCTCTTATCTAGTGACCAAGTTTAATCTCTCTTATGGTTTTCATATTTAACACCCACATTTGGTTTTCTAAATCCATATGGAGGAGGAAATAAAAAGCCAAAATAAGTTAAAAGCCAAATTATAAAATACAAAAAAGGTAATAATCTAAAAGGCAACATTAAAAATTCCAAAATTCAAATCACACTAAAATATGTAATTCTAATCACATATCCTTCTTATAATTGAATCTTAAACACCACAATTGGCCTCATGATAGATCCAAGGTCTATTGGGGTATGGTAGGCTAGTAGATTAGAAAAGGAGAATAGAAAAATATTTTAGAGCTACCTACTTTCTCATGAAAGTACCCAATCTTTAAAGTAGACTAATGGCTCTATAAGGTGTCCTAAGGAATGGGGAACACATTATGAGAAGGTAGGTCCATTTTAATTTTGTTGCATATAGCCTTCATGGGATGATCTATATACCTCACTTGTTACCCCAAGCTTTGTATTCATTAGTAAAAATGTCCTAAGTCCTTGGTGTTGATAGTTCTTAGTATTTCACACTTTCTTAGTCTGTCTCATTCTTAATAAGGATGTTCACATCATCCATGTGGTGCCTCATATTACCTATTTAAATCATATTTTCCTTATATTCCCCTTCTTGGATTTTTATTTTAGTTAATCGCATCGTTGATCACATATACCTTATTATGCCTCTTGGTTTATAGTTTGTGAGTTGCATTGTAATACATTGGATATGACCATATTTTCCTCCAAAACACCCTTACACCATTTGCTTACCACACCATCTCATTGTCATATTATTCATGTCATTATGTGGTTGCATTTTATTACATTGTACCTTAGAAAAAGCACTATGTTTGAGTTTTCATCATGTAGAGCTTTTGATTTTCATCTATCTATCATTGTCTTATTTGATTTTTGTGGACTTCATTTATCTTATTTATGACATTTGGCATTATTACATATTTCTCTTTATGTATAGCATATTAATTTTTTTCTTACATCTTGACTTACATTTAATTTTCACTTATTTATGATTTATTCACCTTCATTTGATATACTTGTATTACATATTGATTGAAAATTTCAGTCATTCATATATTTCTTTATGTTTGATTTGACATGCTTACCTTACATGGGGTTACTTTTCACTTGCTTACAAATATATTTTTTCAAGTTTTCTTGAATTGATTCTTAATTTTCCATTTTTTTAAACATACTTCTCAATGTGATTTAGTATGTCCTACATGTATTTTTATCATTTATGTTTTACATACTTCCCAATGTGATTTAGTATGTTCTACATTCCTTTTTGCCATTTATGTTTTAAATGCTTTACAATGTGTTTTACAATTATTTTTCATTCATTTACCATAATTTTATCATTCATTTAACTTCAATATTTTAACATTGCCTTAAAAAACATTAGGTTAACAAAAATTTCCTTATTTTGACCAAGTTGACTTAACAAACTAAGTTAACCCTTTACTTGTTCCCCTCTTAGTAGTAAGTCAGTAGAGTGGATTTTTTTACTAGGTTACTAGTCATGTACTAAGTCGGTAGAGTGGATTTTTCTACTAGGTTGGTAATCATGTACTAAGTTTGAAGTCTAAAAAAACACTAGGTTATCACATACCTACTAGGTCAGTAATTTGGATTTAGACAAAATTTCAGCCTACTAGGTCGACTGGGTCGACCTAGTTGTTTCTACCCAGTTATTACTCTGATTACTTATTTCAACTATATATTTGTCTATAATACTCCATTTTTTGAATCATAAAATGTTTTTAAATCATGATGATGTTGAGAATAATTTCCACTACTATATGCCTATTTTTCAAAACTTTCAATTTTTGGCTCTTTTTTACACTAACTTCTATAGGTTCACCTAATGTTATTCATATTTGGATGCCTTCACTTCTCTTGTAATGTAATTATTTATCTACAATACTAATATAAGTAAAGGTATGTGATTTTAAATTTTTTCCTTTCATATATCTTAGTTTTTTTTACTATACTATACTTAGCATCAACATTATGTGTTATCATGTTCTATTCGTGAAGCACCATCCTATGTTACACTCACATGAAATGTGATGAGCATCAAGTGGGAAATATGTATACACATAATATTTTAAAAAAATTATTTATTAATTATAATTTTTATCTTATAATAACTCATCAATTATCAATCTCTCTAAGGTCATGCCTTAAGGGGTGCTCTAGGAAAGGGGTGGGTAGACCATTGGTGCTTCACATGATTGTTGTCCCTTTTGTGACTTGTTATGTACACACTTGTCTCCTAAAAACATTTTACCTAAACTTTTTATTCTCTAATGCACCCTCATTTAACAATTTTCCACTTTCATTTAATTTTTTTAGCCTAAATCCCCTTTTAGTAATTTTATAACTACATTGGTAGTTTTGACCCTATATTATTTGTCATCAACCAACAGTGCTGATGTATTTCATCTTTAGCATGGATTAAACAATACTAGGTCAATTGAGTCAACCCTATTAAATTTTTTTTAAGGGTCTAGGGTTAGAGTTACCTATATATACAAGTTAATTTCACCATTATTGAGAGAAGAGAATAAGTAAGATATATTGTGCATCTTCTAATTGATCATTCCACTTGAGGAGCAAAATTAGGGTTTCACACTTTCTTTGGAAATATGTATCTTGTCTTATGGATAAGTATTTTAGATGTATTGATATGTTATGTATCTTATAGATAATTTATCCTTGTCATCCTTACATACCATAACAACCTCTTTTAAAACACATTGTCAAAGGGAGAGATTGAGGCTCAGTGAGTTCATCTTCAAATGTAAGTATCTCTAATTTTGTTCCTCCTCTGTAAGAGTAGATAGATATGAATTTATACTTATCTTCTATAAATTAATATTATGTATACATTAACATGAGTATATGTATTCTATGCATGTTTATTTTCATTATTTATAAACCCCACTTTATGCCACAAGCTTTGGTCAACACTAGATTAGATTTAATTTACTTGTTATTACTTTAGTGAGACATAAAAAAAATGTGACTCCCTTAGGTTTATTACATGATTTTTATTGATTCTAATCTTTGGAACCTTCCATATCATGGTGTATTGTATTAATACAACCCCTAATCAGGTCTAGTGGATCCCCATATTGGTTATGTTCCTAATTATCTAATGTGTCTCCAATAGGAAGTGTATGGTATGATCTATCTTCTTCAAGTTACGATTGATTTATAGACATGATTCATTGATGATTTCATACAAAATCCACTTGTGTGTGGATTTTATAAATTGAATAAATATTATTTAAAAGATAATTACCCCTTATCTAATATGGATAACCTATTATAGAGTGTTATATGATCAGATATTTTATCTACATTAGATGGTTTCTCAGGGTATAACCAAGTTATGGTAAAATAATCTAAGAGACCTAATATTGCATTTATAATTACTTGGTGAACTTATCTCTATATGAGGATTCCTTTTGGGTTAATGAATGTCAATGTAATATTATAGATAGCTATATATGTCACTTTTCATGGATAATTAACAAGTTCATTGATGTGTACCAAGATGACATTATAGTATACTCCAAAAATAGAAAAGAACATTTGGATCATATAGAAAAAGTGTTCCTCAAATTTAGGAAATTTTTTATTTCCCTTAATCCAAAGAAATGTCACTTTATATCACAAAAGGAGAGGTTTTTGGGACACATAGTGTCTAAGGGTGGTGTCATGATTGATTTAGAGAGAGTGGAAGCCATTTACAAAGTGCCTATCCCACAATACAAGAAGGTAATTAAGTCCTTATTTGGATAAATTAAATTTTTAATAAGCTTTGCATCTAACTTTTCATAGATCACTCTACTTATTAATTCTATGCTAAAAAGTGACCAAACCATCAAATGGTAGGAGAAGGCCATATAAGATTTCAATAACATCAAAGAAGCCTGGATGGTGAGATACTAGAAATAATAATTAATGGTAGACATATAAAGCACTTCCTTGACTAAGTCCATGTTTGTGTAAAGTAATGTACATTGTATAATTTTATTGCCCCTCTGTATTGGGATTTTTTGTACATTTATTTTGTTGTTTTTTTGTATTTTTATTTTTAGATCCTCTTGATATGTTTTTTTTGGTATGTCCTTGTATTTTCAGCTTTCCATTTGTTTTTGATATTAAATTATCAAAATTCTAACTCTGTGGCCCAGGGGATGGACACCTAGTCTTATTTTTTTGGGTTCTTTGTACACCCGTAAGGGGTGTACATTTCTAGGTGAGAGCCAGTGTTAGTTCCCAAATCTTATTGAGATATTTGTGCTATTTTTCCTAAGACATAAGTGTATAAATGTCTAATTTTTCTCCTTCTAAGGAAATCCACATAAATTTTCACCTAGAACAAAATCCACTTCTATAATCATGTTGTGAAAAACCTATAAAAATTAGTTTTACTAATGCTTAATCATTTTCATTTTTTTTAATGTGGAATTAATAGGGTTTATGGTAAATATCAATCTTAGATGAAAATAAAAATGTGACTTGGTGTTAAAAATTCTAATTTTAATGATTTCTATTTGCAAAAGGAAAAGGAGCATAGATCCATGAGGGAAGTGCAACAACACATTGCAATTTTTTTCTTACAACATACATATAAATGCCTTAATCTTTATGTGACATGTTTAATTCAAAGGGAGTAGTGGATTTTTTAAATCCATGCTAAATTCTAAGGTAAAATCCAAAGTGAATTGTTATAAAGTTTCGAGTTAGTAAGTCTATAGACATTTCAAGTAGGAATACAACATAAAATTTGCAATTTTAGATTGTTTTTTAAATTACAATTAGGATCCCAAAGTCTATGGTAGATAGCTTACCAAGAATATTTTTTAAAAAGGTGTCAACTTGGTAATAAAATCAAAATGGAATATTTAGTAGGGAAAGCAACATCGAAATGTAAATTTGAATTTGTAAGTTGCAAACATACAACCAAAGTTTGAGAACCCATGGGAAGGAAAAAATCCCATGTGGAGGTATACAAAAAAGTGGTAGAAAGTTTAAAACATTAAAAAAATGTTTATTTAGCAAAGTGAGATTTATAAGTGATGATAAAACATCAAAATGTAAAGTTTGTCTTTTAATTTAAACATTGGATTCCTTTATCCAAAGCTTGCCCAGACGTGCCAACTCAAGGAAATCCCACACCAATGTTTAAATCCCATGTCGAGGCCTACATCAAAGTGACAAAAAGTTTCAAATAAAAGTAAATAAAATATTTTCATGAATATTTCAACATTAAAATGTAACTCTTAATTTGTAATTTATAAGTTACAGTTAAATACTCGAAGCCTGCATATGTGTAAATATGTATACAAGCTCATACAACCCATTGGGGATGGTGAGCATAAATGTGAATGAAGGTTAAAAAATACCAATGGATTTAGAAAGGTCCAAATGCCATTATTTTGTGTAATTAAAAATTAAAAGAGCTAGGTGTTATTTTATTTGTCCGCCTCATGCAAATGTGTAGTGTGCATTTGAAAGTTTGATGGGTTGGATTTCAACGTATAAAAAGAAATGTAAATCTTGTTTGAATAATATCTCTTATAATATTTATATTTCTCCATAAACCTCTTGTAGTTATTGAGGTGGATTTATATGTAGTGACTCTTACATAATTGTGAAAAAATTGAATCCCATGTGGGATTCACTTTTCTCCACCCCATAGATTTGAGAATGGTCTTTTATAAATCCATTCAGCATATAAGATTGAGGGATAAAAACATGCAAAAAAAATAAATGTAATATTTGATGATGACAATTGGGTAGGTTAATGCTCTCTAATTTAGATAAAGGTAGATAAAGAGTGTTATAAGGGCATTTGATAATGTACTATTTAGTGTCATTTGTATTCTCACCTTCATTGGGTACCTCAACTCATTTATTTATATGTATTTCTTGTGGGGGGGACCCAAGATGCAGTGTAATTATGAATTTATAGAGATGGGTGGGATAATAAATAAATCCTTAATAAATTAAAATTCCAACCCAAGATCTTCAATGGTTATAAAAATCATACTCATGCTCTCCATATTTCTTAGTAGATGGATGGCCACACAAGTTTTACATTATTTGACCATGTCATTCTCCTAGAGTTGATCACTAACGTTTGTGGCATAGTCAGTGCTAAAGAGAATTTTGATAGTATTTTTGATAATGTAAGATCAAATATATGAAAATTTTAAAGGAAGAAATAAGTTCAAAATTACAAAATTGTATTTTCAAAATCAAACTCTAATGCCTACAACATTGCACAAGTATATGCAAAGTCTTATTAACAATAGATAATGGTGGAGATTTTGGCAAGGAAGACACCATTACATTGTAATGTTTTTAGCTTGAAAATAATAATGTTCACTCAAATCCTTACAACCTACATCACATACCAATAAAGGTAATCCTTAGTTGTTTCAAACATCAATGTGGAAAAAACGTAGACATTTTCAAGTGGAGATAAAACATTACAATTTCAACTTACAATTTGCAATGTGTAATTGGAACCCCAAAACCATAAAAATGAAAATATGTAGATGAGATTTTATATCCTATCAAAGATAGAGGGTGAAAAATTGATAGAGATTTATGCAATCCCATTGGGTGTAAAGTTCAAAATGGGGTCTAAAATCCTTCCAAAGATAAAAAATTGTAAAGGCGCATTTGAAGCCCAAAAACCTAACAAGGAAAAATGTATGAAAAATATGCCATGTGTCAACATTTGGTTTAGTATTGACCTTCCAATTAAAAAGGTAAAAGTTAGAAATAAAGAGTTAAGCTTCATTTCCAAGGAAGGCAATGTGGGTGAAATATTTTCATTAAAGGAAAATGAGTATGCAAAAAATTAAATGAGAAGATAACAAATGGAGAGGTTTACATATCAATCTTGACTGAACCAGGTGATTCTCAACTCCATGGAAAAGTGTTGGATTAGCATCATACTAGATTTTTTTCTATAAATATGTTTATGGATTAGAACAATGGACAAAAGGACTAGTGAGAATGTAACAAAATTTCTATTCTTTGTTCTTCCTTCCATTATTTCACTCCTTATTCTTTGTAGGGAAATAAATTAATAGATCTTTAGCTATAAGGTCATATTAAACCTAAGTGGGAAAATGATTAGCTGAAGATAGGGAAAAGCATTTTCAAAAGAAGACAAAGTTTGTTTCTACTAAGGAGGAATATTCTCCCTCAAAATCAACTACATCAAGCTTCTAGCTTGGTAGATCAAAGTTTATCTTTGAAATATCATCATGACATGGAAAATGAGTTACCATAATCATTACCTTAAAGATCATGAGATTTAAAGCACGTTCAAAGTCATTTTATAAATGGAACATCTTCTAGGAATATTCTAGGTGAGAAATTTGTATAATTGAAGAGGGCTTGTCCTCTTTACATGGGTTGGATTTTTTGAGATTCTTATTGTGTGTTTTGTCTTTTGTTGCTAAGGTGATTGCATTTGTATAATCAATATCAAAATCTGAGAGCATGTATATGTCTCCCCTATTTTAGATCAAATCCATTATGCATTTACCCATGTTAACATTCTGAACATTGATGTATGTAGATTTACTTTCAAGATTAATGAAAAACATCTATGATTTTAGCTCTTTATTATCAATGAAGTACAATAGCACATTATTCATGCACTATTGATTGGGTATCTAGCTTTATGTCACTTAATGGTAGTCATTCTGGGCATAGACTTAGATTGTAAATTCATTTTTCCACTATTATTTGGGAATGTTTTGTTGAGTCTTTTAAGGATACCCTAGATTTATGGAATTGACAGGAGATGTTGTTTGAGTTTTCATTTTTAGTGTATGTTTTGGTGTTTATAGGGTTATTTGATTTCCTATATTGGATTGGCATCAATGAATGCAAATCATTACTAATATTTTTTATATCTTATTTCACATTATTTTACATTTCTTAATGAATGATAGCATGGAATTTAAAGGAATCCCCTATGTTGAATGTCACCACAACTTTTATATATACCTAACTCATCCTACCTATCCTACCCTTGCAAGTAATACATGTTATTGAGTATTTTTCATGTTTTTTAATTATAGATGCATGGATGTTATATATCTAGAATGTGTCTATAATTGGTGTTTGAAGGTCAGCATTATAATCTTCCATTTGGCTCCTAGTTATCAACAATTTTTATATAAATGAATATTGTAACCATATTTACATCCATATTTAGTATCTTGTGTATGATTTAAGATCATTTGCTTAGTTTGTGTGATCAATTTTCTTGAGTGGACTAGGAAAGTTTGGTTATGTGTTGGTTAGATCTATATGTGTGCCAATAATTCCTTGGAGATTAAATTATAGTATCCCTCCTTGTGATCAAGCTACCCCATTAGTCATCTCACCTTTGTTTTTGTGGATCCATAAGTAGTAGGGAACTAACCATACCATTTGTCAGTGTCTTCTAGTCATTTAATATGTTTAATACATCCATATGATAAATCCTTATCTAACTATAATGACATAATTTAGGTTTATCATTTATTTTTTCCATCTTGTAAAGTGTGCAAGGCTAAATTCTAGAGGTGTACAACTAGGAACCAATAGACTCTACATAACAAATGAAACTGAGACTTATGACTTAAAACTTAAATACCAGGTAGTGGAATTGACCTAAGATTTTGGGGAAGCTTGAAGTTCAATGATACCATAGAAATATCAATACTCATTTGGGTCAATGCATCCACAAGAGCTAGAACAAGAATAACATAGATACTAGTAAAATAAACATAATCATTCATCAATAAAGATTTAATTTGGATGTATAGGTCTCAATAGATTCATAATTATCTAAATATAATGATAGGTATTATATCTAATGTAGGTTGATTAAATATTTCAAATAGTATAACTATAGATGATATAGGAACAAATGTCAAGATCCTTTGCTACATAAGAATAGAACATGGTGGTTAATTCAGAAGTATCTAATAGAAACATAAGGGAGATAACTACATGAATATTAATATTTCCCATAGCCAATGTTTAAATTTGATCACATTCTATCTCAAATTACACTTACATAACCATTAAATACCAATTAATTTCAAATGGATGATTTACTTCAGGATATACTTATGGAAGACCATAACTACATATCTAGGGTATGTGCTAATAATAAAAGATGAACAACCCACTCAGAATAGATTAGTCTATATTAAATATGGACAAGTGTTAGTGAAAATCTATAATATGCACTATTAAATAGAGTTTTCACACATTAAGATCACATAGTCATCAAGATGAATACTATGAAAATATAGACCAGAATGGAATACATTGTAAAGAACACATGTGAGGACTAGATCAGATCGATTTTTGTCCCAAACATATGAATCATGAGCAAGCACAATATACAATTTAGATCTATGCATAAATCTCAATGTAAATGGCATTGTAGATTAGAATGGCATTACAAATCTAACCCATAATTACTCTAATACTACCCGCTCTAATACCAATTATAGGTATTTAAATATATTATACAAAAAAATTAACTAAAGTAATTAAATCAAGAAATCAAATGCATACATAGAGAGTAGATAAAAAATAATAATATAATTCTCACACTGTATTATCATTCAAAACATTACATATCACTTATATAGAAAGTGTATAAAATATATATTGGAATCCTGGCATCCCTATAAACTCTCACTAAAAAACTTCTAAATAATATAAATATATATTCATAACATTGTTGAGATACAAATATTTACATTTGGGTAATGACTATTAACAAACTAATAACTAATAATCATATGAACACTCTAACAAATTCATCATCTCTTCAATAACAACAATTTTATAAAAGTCCTATTTTATTATTTTTACATCAAATTATGTGATATGACTATGTATCTAAATCTTAAAATCATATCAAATTAAATTAAATTTACATGTATCATAGACAAAAATATTTTTTTAAGATTCAAAAAATTCCCTCTATCCTTAAATACTAATATATTTACATTTTCTTTTTATTTCGAAATAAGTAAAAAATTTCCTAACACCTTTATAAAAATATAAACAAAATAAATATTATAAGTTCAAGATATTTTAACTAAGTTGAAAATTGACCCCACTTTATGAAGTGGCCATTGGATATGATGAGTAATATTTAGAAATGATGAGTAATATTTCTAAAGATGAATCCCATCTTTGTTAATCAATTTATATTTTTCTTCTTTGATTCCTTCTTCAACCTATATTTTATTAACATCATTGATAAAATAGGCATTAGGTGCATCATTATGTTTGATTCGATTATTCCAATTCTATAATAACATTCCATTCTTTTCAATAGGAATATTTGTTTTACCCTACATTGATTCAACAATATTTATTTCTTTGTAAATTTTTATCAAATCATTAATCAAATATTATTTAAATGAGGATAATATACCTTTTATTATTTCATAATGTTTGATCAATCCTCCTTGATTATTCAATATATATATATATATATATATATATATATATATATATATATATATATATATATATATAAAATAATAATCCAAATTAAGGTAATTTATATTCTCAATAAGATTATCTACTTAAAACATGGTGTAGACATTTTAATTTTTAATCTCTTCAAATAATTCCAACTCTTGTTACCTATGACCTTGTATGCAATTCATATGATGAATCATCACTTTCTTCATTAAATAATCTTTCAATAACTAATGAATTATAATTTATATTATAAATTTATCTAAGGTTGGGAATGAGACCTTACCACAATAAAATACCTCCATTGAAATTGATATTCATATATTTGATATTTTCATGTCTATGAGATAACTTATAAAAATTCTTAAGAGTTTCATTATCTACCTAAACCTTTTTCACTTAATTCTTAATTTCAAGGTTTATGAAGTTTTATATATTTTAGAGTTTCACCAACTTGAGGAAAATATTTCTTAACATGTAATTTAGAAATGTCTTTGAATTATTGTTTAGGTTATGAATTAACATAATTCGGATGGTGTTGAATATAGGACCCACACCTTTTAATTTGATCGTTCACATTTTATTTTGATTTTCCATATCTTTCTAATCTATTAATTGTATACTTCATTATAGTTTTTAATTAATGTATGTGACCATGATACTTGGCATTGTAAAGTTCAACATATTGTGTTTCATAATTAGATGCCAATATATCCTCCTTTTTAAAATCAAATAGATAGATATATACTTATGCATAAATTTAATAATTCTCAATCATTTGAAATTAACTCTACATTTTTAGTCTCTTTAGATGTTTGGATTTAGTAAAGGATGAAATTGAATTGAAATTCAATGCCACAATAATTACAAATATCTTATTATTTTAACCATTCATTTAAAACATTTTGGAGGAGCAGATAAGAATGTTGGGTCACAATGGATAATTTGATGGGAAATGATTGAAATGCTTAAATAAGGGTATTTTGAATGATAAATGAATCAAAATTAGCATTTGATATTTTATGAGTACATGTGGGGGTAACTATATCATTATTTCAACATTTTTATGACATTTTATAAATTTGAAACTATTGTTGAGTGTTATTATTAATTAAAACATATACATTATTTATGCCATCATTTGTATAAATACACTTATCTCAAATGGAATGATGACTTACATTTTTTTGGTTAAAGGCACTTATGAGGTAGAATAGGATGGAATTTTTCAAATCACATCTTCTATTATGTCTTTGATAGATGGTGTATCACCTTTTTAACTTTGTGGGGGTCATTTTCATCATCATCTCCACCTGATTTGATATAAGCATTATAAAAATTTAGGGATTATTTTTAAACAACACAAATTTTTATCCTTTTGAATCCATGTCTAATTGATGCTTAATTATTCCTATATTATTCAACACTACCTAAAATAATTACACACTTTATAAGTTCATTTTTGTTCTCTTTAACCAAAAAATAATCCTATTAATGTCACTTTTAGTTTTCAATGAGATAAAAGTTTCTTCTTATTTTGATAATATAAATAAAATTAAAGGTTATGACAAAATATTCCTTCAAATAAGAATCAAATCTTGTTTCTATGTTCTACCACTCCATTTCTTGATCTTCCTCTATTTGAATATGCTTTGCCTTGCATCTCTTTTGGTTCCTATTCAAACATTTCTCCTCAGATGGTGAATGGTGTAATGACCTATATATTTGGGGTGGATGCTTTGGTTATGACTTCATGTGTTTATGTTTCACATACTACAAGGATAATCCTAATCAACCCTATTTAAGGGGTATTGACTTGTGGAGGGATTTTAATCTCATTATCTTTGTAATATTGATGACTAGAGTCATAAACCCTTGGATTTACAAAAATATTTAGAAGAATATAATATCTAATAGGATCCCCTCCCTTGATATAAATCCTATACATTGGCTTACTTTGGAATATTGTATGGATATATTTTTAGTCTTTGATCCCCTTCATGTTTCCAATAATTTTTTTACTGGGTATGGTAGTCTTGGGAGGGTAGATTTGGTGGACCTGATGTCTTTGGTGAAAAGTCTCAATTTTGGTAATGGTTATTTTGTGACTAGTTTGCTAAGTTACCTAACGAGTTTGTATATATTTGAAACCCCATTGAGTTTCATTGATCTTCAAGTCCATATGGAGGTGAGCCTAATTTTTTGTTTGATGTTTTAGACACCTAAATTTCACCTTTTAGTGTCTAATTTAACTTTGACATGCTAACTCTTCACCATCCTTAAATTAACATAATTTTCCTCTACTTTAAAATTATTGATTATTTATTAATTAACTAATTAATTATAATCATGCACATCCATTTCATCAAAGACTAATTTAAAATCTATATTTTTCACCTCACCTAAACATCTTTCATATTGTCTCAATCATGTTTTGATTCATCCAACTAATCCCTAAAATTCCTCAACCACATTATGAGTCATTTTAGAACATTTAGATCTTATGGATGACTCAACCAACTAACTTGACCTATTCTTGGTGAGTCACTCAACTAGCTCCCCTTTTTATTCAACACATGGAGTTAGTCATCATCCTCATGGATGAGGACTCAAATCTAGTCATTGAATATTTAGATAATTTGACAAATTCAAATAATTTTCAACTATTCATCTCATCTCCTGTAAGCTAATAAATTGATGCCAATCCATCACTTTCAATCTTCCACCTTAAATATAATAAAGTGATATCAAATTTTCATTGTGAATCATAGTGAATCAAAGCCATTAAAGTCATTTTGCACCCCGCAATGTTGCCCAGTTATATTTTCTTTGGAGAATATTTGAACACTCACATTTAGCATTCAAGAGAAAATGTTTACTTGATAAAAATGGAAAATGTGATGAATAATTCATGGTTTTAAGTATTATTTTGTTTATTGATTTTTGTTATTTGATGTTCTATCTTGAAGTTTAGATTAGATTTCATTATTTGATTTCTTCTCTAGCTTGCATTCTAAATCTAATGAATACTATCATTGGTGTATTTAGGAGCATAGTTCAATTGTTTTTAATTGATTTATTTATGCACATGTATTTAATCTTGGTTTTATAAGTGTGTTTTATAGTTTTAGTTCCATTGTCTATATTTTTGAGCTTGTTGTATGTACACTTCTGTAACAATGAATTTATAGCAAACTTCAACAAAACCATTACAACAAATAATAAACTTGTTCTTGTGTCTATTTTATATGTATTTTTCTATTTTATAATAATCTTAAGTTTATATTTTATTTTATTTTTTACTATTTGTTTTCAATTTAACCTTTTTTGTAGAAAAGTGAAATCATGGTTAACTTTAGCTAAATTGTCACAAGTAGTAGTAAAATCATTTTTGGGTAATTTTTAGGTCTCTTTTCACATTTTATAACTTTCTCAAGGTCTCACTATCTATTTTATTTGTTATCAATCTTCTATTTTGGTCCTTTCTACTTTTTTTTTTTTTTTAATTTATTTTTTCCTTCTAGATGTACAATGAAAATGTATTCACTATAATGAAATCATAACTGACTTTAGATAAATTATAACTAAATTTAGTGAAATCATACATAACTTTAGTGAAATCATCACAAGTAGTAGAAAAATAATTTTGTAAGGATTATTTTTTCATTTTAACTTTATTTTCTAGGTGTTCTAACTGGTAACAAATTCACTATTTGGTCTTATTGTGTAACAATAAAATCATTCTACAACATTAATATTTTTTTATCATTTTCATCTTTTTCACTTTTTAGCTAACTTTTATAGGTTTAATTGATCCTTTATCCGTACAAAAACTTGTCATAGTTTTATTGTAGGTCATTAGTCCAAGGCAAATCAAAGAAAGCTAGTTAATTTTTTTTTTTTTAAATTAGTTTTAGTTTTCTTCCTTAATATTTTATATTTAGGCTAACCATTTCATTTTATTTCAAGTTTTATAGCATTTTACATTTCATAATTTTAAATTTTAGTAGTAACTTAGATCAATTTTCAATTTTTGAAGTTAACTTTCATCTACAAATAGTTTTTTGTGTGGCTCTTATAGCGTATGCTATTTTTCATGGCATTACTTTGGTGACGATACTCATAATATAATAAAAAACATTTTAAAACTTTTTAAACTCAAGACCCACTTAAACTTATGCTCTTATCTTGGCATTACATGAATGATGATATATGAGAATCAAATGTGAGTGTAAGTATTTTTTCTCTCTTTTCTAGGGGCTCTATCAATCATGGATTTCAACACCATGCAATAGGCCAAACCTTGTATACCAACATGGTATACAAACCTAGTGTCAATTGTTTCAAGGGCATAAACCGTGTTGTGTTTTAGGCACACCATGATATGAGGGGATTTCATGCTCCAATACCTAGGGTTTCAATAGTTGCCTTGAAGTTTGATTTTTATAACATCAACCTAATAAAATATTAAAATTTATTTGGGCATGTTGGGACTAGACCCATTTGTGTGTGTTAGTTAAATCAACTTCTTCCACTAGTTCATGCCTCATGTAATGAAAGGTATTTATATGACTCCCCTAGATATTATTTCTCAAAACCTTAATCCTAGGTGAGGTATTTTGTTTTTTAAATTTGGTGCATCAGTTTGTGGTTAGCACCGAGAAGTTACTTTCCACATGCCCTTGAAATTGGGTCTAGTGGGCTATGAGAATGGCACTTCCTCCATATTTAGTGCTCTAAAATATTGGGATGACATTATTCAATGGACAAGTAAGTAGCATGGAAAGCCAAAAAGTGGTTCAACTCCTTCATCCTAGTTTTATCCATTTTTATACAATTCATGTGTGTTTAAATTAAGACTTATTATTTTTCTTACTTTTGAAGACCATGTTATTAAATCCATTAATTGAAATCATAAATATTTTGAGTATTGAAACTAATAAATCAATTCATAATCTAAAGCTTAAAAATCATAAATTTTAGTCCTAAATTCAAAACTCAAAAACACTTATTGTCAATCACTTTACTTTTTATTCATTTGGTATTTCACCTTTTTATTTTAGATTCAAGCCATTTTGAGTCATGTTTCCCATCACAAAATAAATGGCCTTATTAGACAACCCTAGTTTAATATAAGAGCCTTTTGGTAATGACCCTTTTCACTTTGGAAATCAAGAACATCATGTTGAGATCAATGCCAATGTTAGACATTATCAAGAAGAGCATACCCATAGAACCATTTTTTATAAAATTATATCATCCCAGGTCATGGAATACATCATAAAGAACAAATATTTGGATCTAGGAACCAAATTTTTGTGTGATTTTGAAGCCAAAAAATTACATCATTTACTTTATATGAAATAATCCACCCCTCCCATATAATATCAAGGGACCTCTAGTGACTCCTTAAATATAATAAAAAACTTAGTATAGATCCCCAAACCATTCCATATCAACCTACCACTATTAACCCTATTATCCAAAATCAACCAAGTCTCCCATCTACTAGTCATATCCTTAATTCCAACATCCCTCATCACACTAACAAATGGAATCCAATTCTTTCACCCCTACCATCTAATATAACTTCACCCCAAAAGTCACAATAAATCCAAAACTTCTAACCTATCAAAAATAATACCATCCCTATTAATCTTAAATTCACTCTTGTAAGGGAACCTTATGGTGTATTCTTTCAAAATTTGGTTACTATGAACATTGTTGTATTTCCCAAAACTAGACAATTTGATGAAAATGTCCAAAAAATTGAGTTGTATAGAGATAATGAATATCATGACTATCAAAAAATCTAAGGTCGTTCCACCAAACATTATGTGAGACTAAAAAATTATATCAAATATTTGATTGATAAATGATACATTAAGGTATAGCCCAATTGTGTCCACATCTAAAAATCATAGCTTAGGGATATGCAAAAATGTCTTTCTTGAGCTTAATCAAGTTAATCCACTTTTAATTCAAGGTCATAATATTCTCACAATTTATCATGAACCTCTCTTTAACACATCCATTTTTAACCAATCCATAATTGAGCAACCCATCTATGATAACCATGGTCTACCATCCATTTTTTATGAACTTGTCTTTGATGAGCCTATCTTTTCCCAAGAACCTATCTTAAACCAAAGATCTATCTTTGACCAAGATATCATATTTGACAAAGATCCCATTTTTTACCAAGAGCCCATTTTTTACCAAAATCCTATCTTGGAAAAATCTTCCTCTAACTGACACATCTTATCACCCACTAGACAATCACCCAACTTTTTATCACACACTAATGTCCCCATCACCCCACAATATACACACAAAATGATAGAGGTGATTTTAGACAATAAAATATAAGAGAAAGGAATTCTATAATCCATCCATTTCAAAGTAAACAATGGACGTCATGACATTGGATAAAAACCATTTGAAAATCAATTTAGAAATTTTAGTGATACTTTTATGATTTCTAAGGAAACCTCATCCATAATCAAAATAGGGTCCATTCATATTTCCTACTAAGATTATGATACCACCACTCATTTCATCAACATCACAAATCCATCCTTGCATATTTTAAGTCAATATCCATCACCCATCATTTGGGATCAAAAAACTTAATTATCATTAGTTTCCTCCCATGATGATCAAATAATCACAAATTTCCTAACTAGCCTCTAGTCAGAACAACAGAAATAAACATTTACATATTTTTAGGAACAAGTTTTACTCAATCAAGATGAATCCTACAATCCAAATCTAAAATCATTATCCCATCGTGAAAACCTCTTTGAGTAACTATTAGATGATACACCTATAAATTAAAATCCCAATCTAAATCTAAATCCAAAAAATTAAAAATTTAATTCCCTTAGTGAAAACCTCTTTAAGGAGTTATTAGACAATTCAAAATCTAAATACTAATACAAACAATCAATAACAATCCCTTGGTGAAATTTTTTATAAGGCACCAATGAATGACAAAATTAATCCACCCCTAAATCAAAATAGTTTTAGGATAGATCCATTTCACATATTGAATACACCATTAAAGAAACATTAAATTCCCAAATCATCCAATTTGTAGCCACTCCTAGTCTTGTTGAACATGAGATTATTGGTCCCAATCACCTTTTACATTACAACACATATTTATCCCCAATATCATTCCATCCCTCTAAATATTTCATTCACTCAACACACATCATTTATCCAACATACCTTTTGTTTCACCCTTTTTGGTATCACCTTTTATCTTAGGGGCTATGATGATATCTTGGTAAATTTGGAAGAAGCAAACTTAGAAAAAAAGAAATTATTGAAGACATATATGGAGTGCATATTTGAAATATTAATAAGGGTCATCATGATTCATCTCACCCACATAATTGAGATGCCAAAAAAACAAAAATATATATAAAATATTAAAAAAAAATTAAAAACCAAAAAAATGAGAAATAATCCTTCCAAAAGTGAAAACCATTCTTATGGCACTTTGGTAAAGAACCATGATAAAAAAATAGTTTCTAGTGTCATCCATAAAATAATTAATTGTCTATAAAAACCCTACACTTAGGGGGAAATCCATTCCATCCCATTCATTCTAAGTCATCCCTCCATCCTTACCCATCCTAGTCCTATCCTAAACTATCCTTACCCATCCTATAACTATCCTTACCCATACTACACCTATCCCAGACTATACTTACCCATCATACACCTATCAAACCCCATATTTTTACATTTAATCCCAAACCTTTCAAAACCTATCATTATCCATTTAATTCCAAACATATCCTAAACTATCCTTACCTATCCAAACTAATCCTTATTCATTTCATCCCAAACCCATCACAACCCATATTTATCATCTAATCTATGCCATCATAAAACCATCCTTATTCTCACATTTTGACTTTTTTAAGGAAGTGGAAACATCTTAAGACATGTTCTTAGAAACATATTGGTGTATCATTGCAATTCTACTTTGATGACTAGACACTTGGTTATTACATCACATGTTCCTTGGAGTTATTATATTAATTCATGTTCATTCCTATTCATCCATAATCCATCCAAAATGTATCCCTTCTATCTACTACCACTCCCTTCCCTAGGACAATATCAGGTTTTCCATTTTCTAGTAGCCTTTTATATAAATATATAATTCAAAAAATATAAAAAATAAACCCAAAAATATGAAAAAATGAAAAAAATCAAAATATCATTTCCTTCCTTACTTGCCTTTTTCATTCCTTGTAAGGATTTACTTATTAGACATTTAACATTTTCATGGATATCGAATGCCAAAGGGTTCCCCTTTATCCAAGGGAATCCAAAAAGTTATTTTCTTACTTATTTTTATAGTCATTTGCTTACTTATTTTCTATTTAATTTCTTGCACATCTTGCATATTTATTTACTTACTTTCTTATAAATTTTATTATTCACTTCCTTGTCTATTTTACGTACATGGTTTTCATTGTTGCAAAACATTTATTTTTATTTTTTATTTATTGTTGCTTATTGTGTCTAGATAATTATGCACATTATAATGGTATTATTATGATCTTTTATATCATGAAACACTAAGTCTTGCACTTGTTAATCTATTAGTACTAACATGTATAACACAATAAACATCATGGTCTTTCCATACCATTGGTGTATATTTTCATGTGTTAAATCAATTAAATGGTTCTCAGTTTGTATCAAAAAACTTATTGAAAATATTTTTTAAAATCCAAACAAATAATATACAACACAACTACCCAAACAATATCCTTGTTTATATATACATCTATATAAGGACATATATTTAAAAAGCATTTGTGGCTCATCTCATATAAGGAAATTATGGTATACTCCTTGGAGGAAGAATAACATGCTAAGAAAACCAACCCATAGAGTGCTCTAAGGATGTATTCCATGTTTTATACCCTACCACAATTCAAATGGAAACTATGTTAATCATTCTATGATAATTATCCATCTAAAAAACACTAATTAACATTTACTATTTGATAACAAATAACATCAATTTATTAGTCCTCATAATTTCTATCTAACAAATATTTTGAGGTCAAATCACCACCCAACTAAGAAAATTCACCTCACTTATTTAAATTTTCACTTTTTCAACTTATTCACCACTCTCTTTGATGAATTTGTCACAATCAATTCCAAATTTGTCTTTTTGAGAATGACAAATTTGTTTTCATCTACATTTTTTATAATTCTAATGTAGAAACCATATTTTTTGCACCATACATCCCATAATCACCTCTATATCTAATTAATGAATCAAATGCATGTTATCCATTCATGTGATAAATTTATACAGTAAATTAACTTATTTTATTATGTTTAGACATCAATTATCCATAATCATTTCTTTCTCTTTCCATTAAATCTTCCACACCTATCGATTGGGACTAACAAAAACATAGCATCCATCCTTTCTCCATAAATATATGACTCGATTACTTAATCAATTACTCAATCTATCTAAGCTCATAACTTCCTCATCAGGATATATCATTCCCACATCTACTCCTATAAACCATGATTCATGGGGCACATTAAAGCATGTAGATTATTTTAGGATATATAATTCCCAATCCACTTATAGCATATATCATTGCTTGGAGGAAAATCCACATCAAAGCGTGTATCTTATTTTAGGACATATATTTCCCAATCAACTTCTAGTATATATCATTGCTTGGGGGAAAATAATTTCATCATCACATCCTATCAAAATTTTAAATCGTTAGCTTAAGTGGGTTAATAACATCCTTGGATTAATATTAAATTACATCATCACTTTACATCTCTTCTCACATTAGGATAGATACACCATCTTGAGGTGTATTTAAAGCATGTAGGTAGTGATCAAGTACATGTTTTTATCTAAGATCAATTTAGCTACCATCATCCTTATGAGTCATTTCATCAACATTTTATACCATCATTTAATAAAAGTGTTAAAACATCTCTATCAATGCTTACAACTATAAATTTTGTAAAACTTTTATCAATATTATACAATCTATATTTTACAATTTCAAGACCTAAATATTACCATATTTAGGAGATATCATTCCCACATATGCTACAATGAACTTTTATTCATCTAGCACCTTCCAAGCATGTAGTCTACAAATGAAAAGTATTAATTTTCCAAATATATTTTCTAGAATTTAATAGCTAGGGGGAACTCCTTTTACACAAACTAACTACAATTTTGTGAGCATTTATATTTATTAAATTATATCCATTATTTATGGTTACCATATCATCATCTTCCCTTCAATAAATTAGAGTGGTCATCTATTTTCCCACATGAACACTTAAGGGGGCATCATCATGTCATTTCTAGTTACCTAGGGAAATATTTTTCTCCACAATGATAAACACTATACTTTATATTCGATTCTTTGAAATGGTATTGATTCACAACACAATTTCAAAGAGGGTAAAATTTAGACACCTAAATTTCACCATTTAGTGTGTAAATTTACTTAGACATGCTAACTCTTCACCATTCCCAATTCAAATTCAAATTAATAATATTTCCCTCCAATTTCAAATAATTGATTAATTATTAACTGATTAATCATAATCATTTACATCATTTTAATTAAATATTAATTAAAAATATATATTTTACACTTCACTCAGACATCCTCCACATTTGTCTCAACTATGTGTTGACTCATCCAACCAATCCTTCTACTTCCTCAACCACGTTATGAGTCATCATAGAACATTTCAACCTCATGGAAGATGAAACCAATTAACTTGACCCATTCTTGGTGAGTCACTCAACAACATCCCTTTTTTACTCAATACATGGAGTTAGTCATCATCCTCATTAATGAGGACTCGATTCTAACCATCAAATATTTAGATAATTTGACAAATTCAAATAATCCTCAACCATTCATCTTGTCTCTTGTATGCCTATAAATTGACGAGAAATATATAACTTTAAATCATCCACATTAAATATAAATAAGTGATATAAAATTTCCATTGTAAATAAAATATATCTAATTTATTTTTCACCTCAAAATATTGACCAATTCTATTTGCTTTGGAAAAGAGTGGAGCACTCACATTTAACATTCAACATCAAATATTTACTTGATCACACTAGAGAAGGTGAATAATAATTCATGGTTGTAAGTATTATTTTATTTATTGATCTATTTAAATGTATACTCTATCTTGAAGTTTAGGTTTTAATTTAGTTTAGATTTCATTATTTTATTTCTTATCTAGCTTGCATTCTAAATGGAATTCTTACAGCAACATGCTTTCCTTATTTGGGAAAGGATATATCAAAATTTTGGGAAGGATATGTTGTATTTAAGCAAATGGTATAACCTAAATTTGTTTTTTTGTTCTATTGGATGGACCTATTACCTATTTTCCTTTTGAGAGATTTATTTTGTTTGGTTTCAAGATCTAGATAAAATCCCTTATGATTTTATTAGTTTGGTCTACAGTTAGGTTGACCATTTTCATGTTAAAAATTTAAGCAAGATTCATGTTGGAAGTTGTTTTTTTGGTCTATATAGTTTGTATCGATTAGTTGACATTTTTCTAACTCTTTATTATTTGTAAGGTTCAGTTTTAGGACTTATATTGAGGTAGTTATTAGGTTATTACATTATTAAGTTAATTTCATCCTTATATTAGTTTGGTTTTTTGTTAAGTTTTTATATCTTAATTCATATCTTGTTGATTTAGGTTTTTTTTTTTCATATTATAGAGGGACTCTTGAGGGATCATAAACCCTTGTTGGTTTTGTGTTATTGTGGTTGCTACTGGTAGAGGTGTTTCCTGTGAGTTGGTATTTTTATATCTTTCTTATCCTCTATAAAAGGTTATGGGGCCTTTTAAAACCCTCATCTTTACCCTTAATAAATAAAGAAATAAAATATTCCTTTAGAGATAGGTATGGGATTAAATACCATTGCCCACATTGGTACTACAATAATAGAGAGTTATATAATTTTCTCTAAATACATATGAATGTAGTTACTTTTCCTTAATTTAGTTTAATCATTACAATTGGAAAATGTGAGATATATTTATTATTTTTTATTACCATAAAAAATTAATTTTTCCATGGATATCATAAGAAAATTTTTATTCTGAGTACTAAAATTATAGATCCTAATCATGTTCTCAAGATTCCTTACATAAGTGTGAATTTTACAAGAATGTTGACCAATTATATAGGGAAACAAATTTTTGTTTTATGTCTTCCAATAAAAAAATTATGAACATGTTCCAATTGTCTCGTGTACTCTAATAATAAATTGATAACTTAAAAAATTAGGAAACATATATTGGAAAGAATTAAATCCTCGTACCTAAATGTAGGTGAAATTAGCAGCTAGATATACAAACCAACCCACTAACCAATTAATTTCATTTGTTATTTTTAAATACTTTATGATAAATATCATTAAATGTTTTAAATTACTTGGAAAATAAAATCATTATTTAACTATTGGAATTTTTTATTCCCCTTATCATTATTGGAGATAATACTAATAGGTGTGAGTCAAAGGTTGAGAACCTCTTAATGTAAATACAATAAACAATTATGTCCTAAAAATAACATAGAATAGTATGGAATTCATTAAAAATGAGCCTGTAGAGGTAACCTCATGTATTTTATTATGTACTCAATCACTCACCATGTTTATATAATATAAAAAAAATTATAAACAATGATAATGGAAATTAATTGTAAATATTTTAGATGCAAAAATATGGTCTTTGGTACTTGACACTCATCTACCATGTGTTACTTGAGCATGTAAAACAGGTCATACTTTTCCATCCTCTCACACTTACATGATAACTTATGAGTTAACCATTTTGTTTTGATTTTAAAAACCTATAGGACCCTCAATATTTGTTTAAAACCTACTAAATACCATACATAGATATTTATAAACCCTGATTTTAGTTTACATATACATAAATTGATTCTGCTAGGATGGTCAGTATTGCTAATCAATTTTAGTCTATCTAGTTGAAACCAACCAACTCCCATAAACAACTATTTTATTAAATCAAGCCCATCCTTAGGGTTGGCTAATGATCCTAATATATTTATGTCATGATGAATTATTTAATTAGATCTATAAAAAATAAAGGTCTCATTCAAAAGTAATTTGGAACTTATCTAATATACACCTATACACTATTGAACACTAAAAAAATATTATCATATTCTTCCTAATTTAAAAAACCTATTATTTGGTTTAACATGCCCCATTATTAGATTTCAAATAGCGGCCCTCTTGGTTCAGCATGACTACTTCCTTCTTCCTCTCTTAATCAATTAATTGGACTTTGATATGATTATCTAAACTGGATTAAATATGTAGAGATCAACCATTTTAGATCATGAATTTTAAATTACATTTGAAAATAATTCTTTGAGTAAGATTTTATTGAGACTTATGTAATTGGTGTAACTTTTAGAGCCTTTCCAAGATCTTACCTTAGCAATTCAGCTCGTAATTATTCCATTACACTGTAAAATGACTAAGTTTCTATTACATATTACTTCAAAACTTAGCTTATTTTCATCATTATATATCCTCTTATAAATTTCATAATTGTAAAATTCAAGTTTTCAATCTTTATACCCTTTTAAGGTATTTAAGTTACAAGTCTAACATTGCCCTTCAAATGATTTATTTTGTTGATTCTAGGCTTATAAAATGGGAATATTGGGTCTTTTATAATGAGTCTAATAAATATTTTTATATTATTGTAGTGTCCTTAATTAATAAAGTTTGTGCTTTCATTTTATACTTAGTTGATTTACTCATTTAGATGAGATAATAATGATAACATTTTTACAATGTTTTCCTTAGTTGTTTTTATTGTTTTTTCTTTTCTATACCCTCTAAATGGTTGGGATCATGCCACATGGAATAATTCCATTCACCCAAGTGCCTGGGGAACTTTAGAACTTGTCATTCCACGAAAATCCCCAAGCCTCTGGGTCACTTAGTTAATTCCATGTGGCATCATCCTAACAACACTGGACCTAGGGGCTAAGACAAAATCTAATGGCTTTGGGTCACAAAGATGATGCCACATGGCATCATCCCAATAGCCCAATAACCTAGAAGCCAAAGTTTTTTGTAGACCCTTTAAGCCTCTAGGTTAATAGGATTGTGCCATATGGCATCATCTCCCTCACCCACAACCCTAGGGTCATATTTATAGATATAATTCTCCTCATTAGCAATATTACACCATGTGGCATCATCCCACCAACACAAAAACCTAAGATAGTTCATATAGTCTTAAGCCTTAAGGTTAGTTGGATTTAACCATGTGGTATCATCCTACTAACCTACAGTCTTGGGGTGGTTTATATAGTTCTAAACCTCTAGGTTAGTGATATTGTGCCATGTGTGCCATACCATGAGCTCAGAGCTATTAGATTAGGGAGAGGTGAGATCATGGCCAAAAAAGTAGATAAATATACTAAAATATCTAAGATAAATCTAGTTTGGCTAAAGAATATAGCTAGGGGATTACAAATGAGAAACAAGTTTACCTAAGGGATACATCATCTGATTGAGTCATCATGAAAGTGTGAGTTGAGGAAACATGGAATTTGATGATGTATATAGTACATGAGGCTAAATTATATGGCATATAAAAAATTTCATAATTTTTTGATTTGAGGGAAATAATAGATTGATCAGTCAAGCTAGCTTTTGAAAAGCCTGACTAGTCAAAGAAGGGTGTGTGGAGCAATTTGGCAATTATTGTGACTAAATATTATCCAAAGAGGGCCAAACAAAAGATCATTAAAATTAATTAATTTAAAGGGAGAAGTGGGGACATAATTTTAGTTGGAAAGGTGTCCCAACTATGGATAAAAGACAAAATAAAATTTTGACCTCTTTTGAATGGATGAAATATTCTAACAGATTATGGTTGCAATAACATGGAGTGGAAATCTTTGAAATAAATGGGAACCTTATGCTAATTGAAGACAAGTCCCATTATATTTTATATTAAATTTATTTTACATTATTGATTCAAATGTGGGAGATCTTATGCACCAAAACTCTATAGAAATTTTGATAGGCATAATCCTCTATTTTTCCTATTTTATTTTGGCTTGCGATTATCTACCTAGAGGGTACATTTAATTTTTTTATAATAATAGTGAAATAAATACCAATATAGTTTTAAATTCATGTTGTTTCTTAGTAATGATCTTTTTTAACCTTTTAGGGTTTTAAATTTTATAAATCCTATGTTTTATTAAATGTCTGAGTAGACTAAATTAGGGAAATAATATTCATAAAATAATACCTTTGATTTGTTATAAATTTGGCTAGATTTGAGTTTTCTAAAATTAGTAATAAATAGTGAAAATATATACTTACTTAGAAAACACTTGATATGGATGATCTAAGTGTAATAAACTGAAATGAAATTATCTCTAAGTGTCCTCAACTATATACCTATGTCAAAACCCCTCTTGGATAGTAGTACCACATTTTAATAATAGTACCATGTGGCTCTAGTGTCTTGTTATTGGCCCTAGTTTCCTCTCTACAAGACTATCTCAAACTTATGGGTGCACCTATGTCTAGATTTGTAGGGTCTATTCCTACATGCATGAATTATGGAATTTTTTATTATGCCTATAAATACTTATTTATAATACAAACCCTGATCCTCCTTATAAGTAGGGTATGAGATGAAAATTGTGTTTTTTAGTAAGATAGGCTTGACATCCTCAACACCCCACTATGAATATAGTTTCCTACATATGAATACTATAAGGAGAGATAAATCTTGATGTATTTATCACCATCTAAGTGTTGGTACCATTGCAAGTGATTCTATTATAATAGTGGCCTTGAGTGCCTTGAGTGTGCTTGAGATTATAAATATGGAAAATAGGGCTACTATAGATGGTAGTATGTAGAAGTAGGGAAGATTAGGGATTGATATCCTTGATTTTTATCAAATTATTTCATGTTTGAATAGGTTTTTTTCATTCAATTTCCATATAGTGGATATAGGGATAAAATTAATGTATTTATAGTATTTTGTTACTTGTGCGGATAATAAAATATTTTGAGGAGAACTTTAGGAGGCTTTTAATTTTGAAAATATATTCATTTAATAAATTTAGATTAAAGGACATAGCCACCATTTTTGGAGCACTAACACCACATGGAACTAGTGTCCTTAATGTGGTGTTAATTTCTAGTTGGTAGAACATTGGGAAAGAAGGGCCAAGATCAAGAAATGAGGGTTTGGGAAAGAATTTGAGATAACTAAGGATGCCTATGTCCCAAATGAAGGCTGGATAAGTGTGATAATATGATCTAGGATAGGTTTAGGGATAAGATAAGAATAGGTAATCTCAAGTAGCACTCTTATCACTCAAATACCACTTTTAGGTGATTACATTTAGCCCCTTTTTAAGCAAGAAATGCAACAAAAAAAAATTTACTAGTATAAAGGAAAAATAAACATACCTAGACTTACCTAAGAAGTGAAGCCTATGAATTTGAATCTAAGGATGTGAAGTTGGGTTTGCATATATGAATCATGATCTAATGCATGTCTTATAATTGAAATGTACATAAATCATTCATTACTTAAGAGATATCAAAAGCAAAAGACTATGTTGAGTAAAGAAGTAAAGATGAGTAGATTTGAGTAAAGAGAAGGGAAAGATGAAATGAATGAATACACCTCATTATGCATATGAACCAATGCATAAACCTGGTGATAATATATGTGTGTTATAATGATCAATCGATGAATATCTTAGACTGAGGTAATATCTTGCTTAGTGCCCACATGTAGGTAGCTCAATAATTCAATCCATTTTTTAGTCCATCACTTCCCACCCCTATTTGGTGGATCATAACCTATGAATAACTTTAATTGGATTGATAGTGTGTCTAACACTCTCATGTGGGTAGCTCAAGAGCTCAAGTAGGCTATGAATCCATAATTTTTCACCCATGTGAAGTATATGAATCTAAAATTTAATTAAATTAATTACTAAAAATGTATAAATAATTATATCTAATTGATTATAGCTAACTGTGTAAGTCATCTCTACATCCACTCACGTAGATTAGGTGACACTGGGCCACTTAAGAATGCCAACCACTATAGATGGAGTAAAGAATGAAATTGGTAATAACCTAAAATTTGATGTAAAGTGTATATAGGATAGGTAATGACATGGAACATTTCATTCCATCTAATCAAGTAGTGTGTAACTAAGCATACAGAAACAATTTGCCATGCACATGACCCCAATCTCATATCTAAGTATATTGATTTTGGATTGAGTTTTAATAACTATATCTGAGTATATTTACTAAATATGGGAATGATCATGTCATGCATGATGCCCCCAATCTGAGTAAATTGATATGAATCTAAGTAAAAACTAAGTATAATTAATAAACTTATACCTAGATCTGTGTAAACCTATATTATACTGTTCTAGTCAATTTGAGTTTTTCTATAACTGAGGTTACTAGATAGTAGTGCCATAACTTGGATAGTAGTTCTAAGTGGTTCTAGTGTCCATATTTGGATGATAATGTCCTTATATTCTAAATTATATGTCACTATACTACTTTCTAAGTCACTATTTTTTACTATGTTTACTTATGTTTGATTTTATGTAACTAAGCTTATGTGATGAAAAATGTACTATGAGTGTGATATAGGAGCCTAATCTCTATGACAAACCCCTATGAATACCCCTTTTTTATGGTAATTTTTTATAAATTATGCAATAACTATCTTGAAAATAAAATGCTTTGTAAAATGTGTGTTAGCATTAACATTTATGCTAACTACATGATAATCAAATATAATGTGCATACATAACATTGAAATGTAAGATGATCTAAGAATAAGTAAGCAATTTAAGATGTGCATCATGTCTATCATTTCACAAGGGTGAATATATATATGTAATCAATTTATGTAACAATAAATATGAGTAAACATGAATGACTAGCTAGGGGATGGGGCATCATGTCCATCATGACACCCAAGTAGGAAGGGTAGATGTATTAGGTCCCTCATGGAATCAAAAAATGGTGTGTGTAATAATAAAATACAAGTGTCATGGCCATGATTCATACAATAAATCATACATACAAAAAACATTAGGCATTCAAAGTAGTCCAAGGGGACACAATACAAAGGACATGGGCACATGTCACTAAATATGAGAAAATAAGACAAATAAGGACATGCTCAAATGTTCACATACAAGAGAAACAAGTAAGTTGGGTTAGATACACATATAATTAAATGTTAAAATGTCTACATACACAATAAAGAAAGCACAAACAAGGACATGGTAAAATGTCCAAAGCATACATACTATGAATAGAATTGGCATAGAGTCAAAGAACACTAGCATATTCAAATGCCCTCAAATAGAAAGAACATAAAGATACAAGCATAAAATATGGAAGTTAGAAATGAAAACATGCATGAATATGTAATACAAATCCATTTATTATATAGGATGTAAATTGCTAAGTATATAGTAGTGATAATCAACACATAAATATGAGTATGAGTAACAATGAGTAATATCAAGATATAACAATGTTAATGCTATAATGTAGAGTATGTAAGGATATAACCTTGTGATAAAAATTGTGTATATGATGTACCTAAGTGGTTGGATGGGTCAAGTTAAGAAACACGTATTAGTGTATATGCCCCCAGTGTGTAGATAATATCAAGTCTAGATTGATATAGTAGACCTAAGTCCTATAATCAATTTGAAAGCACTCAACAAGAGAAAGTAAAGCATGTATGCTTGATAAAATTGACTATAATAATATATTTATCATATATAGTGTCTATAAAATATAATAAATGTAAAAATATTAGTTCATACAATCTATAAATTTTGTGTTTTCTAAGTAAATATTTGAATGTTTTTATGTTTTTATATTTTTTGGAAATAAGCTATGTACAAGTAATATGAAAATGAACTATCTATAAGGAAAAAATAGAAGTAAAGCATGTCAAATTAAATTTTATAAATGTAAATGAGATTGTATATAGGTAGAGTGTAATGTCTCTATATACCCAAGAGCACATCCATGGGATGTGGATAATCAAACAATGGATATGGTGGGAGATCAACCAATGTTAGACATTGAATTGATCCAAACTCAAATAAGTCATCATCATCACAATATTTATACCAATATGTATTTATCAATGGTGACTTATCCTTGCATTAGTATAGAGTATATGAATTTGAATGGAATTTTTTTCAACTATGTAAGATGCCTCTCATATCGTCCTAGGGTAAACCACATTTGACTACATAGTATCTATATGAAGCTTGTGGTTATCATCTATGGCATAATGTAATATGTGAACCATGTGTCACTAATGAGTGACTTCAAGTACCTATTTTATTGATTAACTATGGCATCCATTTCTTGTAACCATGTTTTTACAAGTGTAACTTACATATGAAGGCCCATACTCATAATAAAGAATAATGTATTAGCCACCTCAGGGACACCTGAAACTAGTAGTGTAATATGTCCAATAGAATATTGAAAATGTATAAAATGTTTTAACTTGATTTATTGGTAGCCTATGTGATGTAAAAATTCCAAATTGAAAGTTTTAGGATCAAAATCCTCATCTATAGCCACATGATAATGTATTTATCCACTATAAAAATCTAGATAGTTAATGGATCATCTTATGAATATCTATGTCAGTGATGACTCTATCATGGTGCTAATATATGTGAAGGTGCTTGTATTTGTGGAGGTGATTCTATCGTAAAGGTGGATTTTGTATGATCTAAAATGTTTCCTTAACCTTAAATTTGTTTAATTTATGTTGTAATGTTGATCATGTGTCAATATCATGCCCTGTAAGTATGTGAAAGTGGAAAAATGGATGACCTTACTATGGTGACGATCTATTGATTGATCTATGATAGAATATGGGTGTTATCATCAATCCTCTATCAATTAATATCTATAATATCTAGTGTGGTCTATCATGTGAACTCCCTAACTAAATACATATGATTGAGTTGATATCTATGGATGTAACCATATGTACTAGATGAATCAAAGGATCTATCATTAATTATAACTAAGTATGAGAACTTGTAGCTATAGTATTATTAATAAGTGGTGTCACTAGTGTAAGAAGAGGTATAATAGGATTAAACTTGTATCTATACTATCTTAGACCAACTAGTGTGAAACTTCATCCACATAAATAGTCATCGATATCAATAGGTGTTAGATAATCCTTTGTTGTGTCCTATGAATCTATATCAGAGTAATGAATGTAAACCTCTTCTAAATTAAAAAGTAGTGTTAATTATGCTATAAGAATATCATCATATACCCTAGGTGGGGATGTTTTTACTATGGTAGGTTATTCCTCTATCATTGGTGATGGTAACTATGTTGTATAATGATCTAAATGAGTTGTAGGAATAGTTTTACTAGACTCCCCCACCTCATATGTATTCATATTCTCAATCAAAATCTTGTGAGGTGGGGATTCTATGAGAACATGAGTTGTCCCATCTAAATATGTACTCAAGGTAGAGGTTCAATGATTCTATAATATATGAATGGTTTATTATTTTTTGGACACATGTATAGGTATATGTCATGTAAAAACTTGATTTATATGTGAAAATATGAGGGTACATCATCCATAACATGTATCAAAAGTATCTATAGTAAAAATTTATAGTTAAAATGATTAGGCATTCCCTAAAAGTGTGTAGGTAAGGTTTTTAGCCACACTATAATGTCCAATGTAATAGAACCCAATGTCTTTTAGGAATGTCATTATACCCTTAGATATTATTATGTCTTTTAAATATATTTTATATCAATACCCATGGTATGTAGAAATGTGAGGTTACATATGTTATGCCCTAAACCCCTATCAATTATAACTCATTTAATAGTAGTGGTGTTAATTTGTGCTTGAATAAAAATAACTAATTTTGAGTAATTATTGACTATAAAGGTAATTCCTCATTGGAAAAAGATATCACATCCTCAACATCATTGATAGTGTTCATGATAGATGAAAAATAATTTGGTTCTATTTCACAAGGTAATGATGTATGATTGAGTGTTTGAAATAGAATATATTTGAAAATGGTTGCATTTTGAAGTAATTCTAATATGGATATCTTAGCTAGTGTATTTTTAAAATGATCCATGATATCTAATCATCTTTGTTGATATTTGGGTCCTATTATAGTGTGCTAGGGATGGGTAGGCATGATAGGTCACAATGATTCTGTATAGGTTGAGGAGGCACCCGATTCCACCTAGTGACAACTCAAATTGTAGGATCTACTATTTACTAGGGGTGAGTAGTAGAGGCAGGATGGGAGTGTAGATAATCAACTAGTCTAGGTAGAGGTGAAATAAAAGGAGTCCTCTAAAACCTCTATTGTCTATTAGTAACTAGAGGTAGCTCAAAGTGAGCCATGTAGAAAGGATCCTCATAAAAATGGGACTCACATGTGGGAAGAATAATTTGTAAAATAATCTTCTCTAACATAATCCATGATAGGAGTGACATACATGTGTATTTTTCTACTAATAGATGGTAATGAATGTGCTAGGAAAAGTACAATAATTTGTACCATGAAGTATAAAATTACATCCATCATAATAATCATGGTGATAGACTACAAATTAAAATTATGTAGATTATGGAAATGTAAACCCTAGGGTTATCTAGGGTTATGGTTTGGAGAAATATTCAAGGTAAGTTAGGTTCACCAAAAATTTTAAAGTTTTAGGTTTTTAAATTATGTAAATCCCATGTTTTATTAAAGTATCAAGTAGACTAAATTAGGGAAATAATATGCATAAAAATATACCATTGATTTGTTACAAATTTGACTAGTTTTGAATTTTCTAAAACTAGTAATAAATAGTGAAAATAAAGACTTATCTATAATACACTTGATATGGATGATCTAAGTGTTTTAAATTGAGATGGAAGTAGGAATGAGTATCATCAACTATATCCCTATTTTATAACCCTTTTATATAGTAGTACACCATCTATACAGTTGTTCCATATGGATCCAGTGTCTTGATATTAGTGCTAATGTCCTTTATGTAGGACTATCTTTAAATTCTAGGTGCACATGTGTATGGATTCTTGGGGTTTCTTCTTGTGGGAATGAATTTTAAAAATATATATTGTGCATGTAATGAATGATTTATGATGAAAATCCCAATCCTCCTTATAATTAGGGTATGATCTAAAAATTATGTTTGTTAGTAGGATAGGTTGGACATCCTCAAAAGCTTGATATGAAGAGAATCACCTACATACCAATACTCCAAGGAGGGATCAAGCCCAATTTAGTTCTCCCCATATAGTGATATACATAGTGCAAGTGATGTTAGTATGATAGTGGCCTTTAGTGCCTTGAGTGTGCTTGAGATTGGAAATCTATAAAATATAAGCTTAGGGTTATTATAGATGGTAGTATCTAGAAGTAGGGTAGAATATGGATTGATAATTTTGATTGTGCTCAATATGTTTTATGTTTGAATAGGTATTTTTCATTTAATATCCATCTAGTAGATATAAGGATTAAATTCATGTATTTATAATGTTTTATTGCTTGTGCAGATAGTAAAAGATGTCTAGGATAACCTTAGGAAGTTTTTACTTTTGAAAATATATTTGTTCAAGAAAGCTAGGGTAAAGGACATAGACACCATTTTGGCTACATTAATTCCATGTGGCTCAAGTGTCCTTAATGTGGTGTTAATGTCTAGTTGGTTAAATACTATGCACAAAGGGCCAGGATTAAGAGATAAGGGTCTAAGACTATGTTTGAGCTGACTAGGGATGCCTCTATCCCACATAAAGGATGGATAAGTGTGATAATAGTCTCTAAGATAGGTTTAGGGATAATATAGGGATAGGTAGTCTTAAGTATCACTCTTATCACTTAAATACCACTTTTAAGTGATTATAACTCTTCATTTCTTTATGGAATAAAATTGTTTATTGTTAGGAAGATATTATAATGTTTATTTACTGATGAATATGTAGTTAAATTTTACAATAGCTAGTATGATTGCTTGTGAATTTTCATTATATTTAACTTGATGTTGTGTCAATCCATTATATGTAGTATCTACATGTTTTTAATATGATTTAATTTAATAAAATTTCAAGATAATATGTTCAATTAATTCCTCAAAATCCTACCCATTAAGATACTTTAGTTTATGATAAGTCTAGATGCAATAATGTCATAATAATTTTCATGTTGGCCTACCCTAATATTCAATGGTATAATTTAAATAGGCTTGATTTTTATTTTTAGCATTAACAATCTTGTTTCAATCAAAGAACTAATTAATTTCCTACCATACTCTTCCCCTCTCTTTTATAATTTTTATGATGAATATCCTACCCACTTAATTATAGTGGGATGCAAGTGTGAACAATAAGTAAAAGGAATTAAGTGAACATTAGTAACAATCCTCAAGTAATAAGAAGTGGATTAGACTTCCAGTAGTTAACTTCTATTGCTCATCTAACTAAATGATTGGAAAGTTCTCAACCCTTGGATTCAACTAGTTAAATCCTAAAAATGAGGGGAAATTGTATCCCATATGTTGTTATCTCCATTTCTACTCAATTTTATTAGTTAATCTAATATTTATCTCTATCATAGGTCATAAACTGAGACCAACATAAACTAACACTAAAAAGAGAGCAATGATTTTTGTCTAGTTTGAAATTCTAAATATCTAGTGTTGCATTGATTTATCATCTACTATGAGATTTTAGATTATCTATATTTAATATTTAAATATTTTTTAAGGTTATTGGATTGAATATCTCTATATCATATTTGATATCTTAAACAATTTGAATCATGTTGAGCAAATTTTTAGATCTCAAATAATCAAAGGTAGACTAATTATATCACCATTGTAAATATTTACGATAGCACAAACTTATAACCTTTATCCACCCCTATAATTCCATCCTCTCAACCTACCAATAATATACCCATACCCATTATTTCACTCATGTCTTGGTTAATGGGGTTTACCATAAATGTTCTAGGTGATGTGCATGATTTACATAGGAACCCAAAGAGATAAACTCCAAGGTTCACCCTAAGTACCAAGAGGACTATTGAGGATCATGTTAACTATTATAAAATTTACCTTAGGTTTCTCAATATTGATCATGAAGATGTATCCTATAATCCATTCCATTTCACCTTGCTTGATATGACCTATGACTAGTTTACCAACTTGCTTGAGGATTCAATTACAAGGTGGAATCAATTGAATAACACATTATTAGCCCAATTTGGTCAAATGGTGGACCCTAATTTTATATACCAATAGTTTTTTTGAATTTTAAGGATCCTAATTAACCTATATGTAATTTTGATTCCCTCTTTCAAAACATGTATATTAGGGTGATAAATTTGTATAGTTTAGATGATTGGTTAGCATTAGAAATGTTTAATAATACTTTAGACCCATTTATGGCCATGTGTTTGAGGAGGGATCCAATTATCACTGATCTTCCCCTCACCTATGTAGAGATGATAAAAGTGGATATGAAACTTAATCCATATATACATATGATGTCCCTTATTCCTATCATCCTCCCAAACATGCCATCATTAAATCCAATCCTACCTAAAAATCACAACATTCTAATGCTACAACCTCTAAATCATGGATCAATTTCCTCTCCTCCATGTTGCTCCATAAAAATTTGGGATGTATAAATTATATTTTTAATGAGGCTAAAACATAGTATTATAACCAATATATAGTCCTAATTACAAATAATAACACATATTATTCCAATAAGTAATCATCTAAACATGAGATAAATACTATTCAAATGATGGTTTAGAGGTTGAGCAATGATTTCCTTAGTTTGAAAAACTAAGTAGGTAGTTCAAGTCATGAAAATTATGACCTAAATGTCACTTTAAAATGTAATTATTTGCCTAATAATAGGAAAGTCTATTAAGATGAGTCTCTATCTAATAAAACACCTAAAATAAACATCATGAAGATCACCCTAACCAACTCGTGTTGTTGTCATAACATAACTCAACATGAAGAAATTGAATGCATTAATTTTTTTAATACCTTTAAAATGCTAAATAAGGATATTGATGAATATTAGATTGTTCTAAATAATTATAATATCGTAGGTCACCACAATTTTCTTAGTTCATCCAAATCACTCGATACAACCATGGTATTGAAACCCTATAATTTCCTAGTGAAGGGGAAAATGAACTTGAGGAGAATAACAATGATTTCTAGGTTATGAACTAGTATTAGAGAGGTAATTATACCCTTAATAACAGGGCATGTCAACCCTTAATAACCTCAAAACTACCTAATAACATTTTTACTCCCCTTGACACAAGCTAGAAATGACCCACCCTTACCAAAATAAGTTAGCATCCCACCACTAGTAATATGAGGTACAACATAGTGCAGGATATAAAAAAGCTAAAGGCCAATATAACCCTCCATGAATTGGTATAAATTACTAAAAATAGATATTTAATCCTTAACTCTCTTATTGATAAGAATACTTAACCCAAAAAATAATGTCATGGCCCATACAAATGTTTTGGTACACAAATCCAATACTGTAGTTCCACCCTTCTTACTAACCATCTAAATATTTGGAAAAAAATTCCACAATTACCTAGTTGATTTAGGTCCCTTAAAAATGTCATGCTTACTAGAATTTGTATAAAGTTAGGGCTGGTACTTATAAAATCAAATAAGGTAGTGGTCTGATTATATAAATATGAATTCAAGGTTGTAGGGGAATTATTAAATGTTTATATGAATCTATAGGCTAAGGCAATAATGTAGTAGTTCATGGACATACAAGTGGTTGAAATCCTAGAGGCATATGACACGATGTTGAGTAGCGGTTGGTCCAAGTCCCTTAATGGTTATATGGAAACAAATTTCTCCCATATGTGGATTGATAGAGAGCCATGAATTTAGTTGATGATTATTTAATACAATGTAATCAATGAATGAGTCAATTTTACCTACATGGATTTAGTTGTTTATACCCTAACCACAAAACCAATAAGGAAGAAACAACTTGACCAAGACTAAATTCAGGTATGTGGCCTTTGTACCTTGATGTAACACTATCTAAGAAGAGATCAAGAGTAGGTATGGTACTTATTTTTCATTTTGGTACCTATTTATCTTTGTGTTAAGAAACATGTAGCTTCATATAGATTACAATTCCACTATACTAATAACATAACATAATATGAAGTGTTTATCTTGTGTTTACAGTTTATGGTCAGGTATAATGTCCATCAATTAATAATATACAACCATTATAAATTAATCATCAATTATGTGAGTAGTAAATTTCAATATTTGGATAAATTTAAGAAATGTGTTTGGGATTTGATATAATATTTTCATGTATGTAACATTATTGTCATTCCTAGAGTTAATAATGACATGGAAGACTCATTAGGTATTTATGCTCTTAACCTTATAACTTTAGATATATGAATTTTAAAATGTTTTATATTGAATTTGTTTCATGTCCATTTGTATTTGATAATGTTAAGAATTTTAAAGTGTTTGATGATGATAGACCCATCATAGATTTCCTTTCTAACTCCAATGTTTTTGATGTACATGTGGTTGATAAGGATGAGATGAGTGATCTGAATGGAGAACATTGTGATGCTAATGGAATAATAAACCTTAAGGGTAATCAAATTGTAAATAGAATGATATTATTGCAAAGATTATTTAACTTAGAGATTTCTGCAACTAATCCTAAAAGAGTCATTCACCCTAATCAAAGGTAACAAGTTATAAACATGGGGACACCTAATCAACCTCAGAACATCATTGTAGAGAATGAATGCAGTGATGATGAAATTAAAAAATTAAAAATAATGTTAATCCATTACAAAGACATCATTTCTTATAATTATGGTGACTTGGAGGTGTTTAATCCCAACATCATGATATGTAATATTCCATTGAAACTTGATAATAAGATATTCAGATAGTGTTAGAGACTGGTCAATCTTGTTCTTAAGTTATTCATTCTAAAGGAATTTTAGAAGTTATTGTCATATAGTATAATATTTCATGTGTGATATTTAACTTGGGTCACAAATTTAGTACTAGTTAGAAATAAAAGTGGACAAATTTGCCTCTGCATGGACTTCAAAAATTTAAATCAAGATTTAGATAAGGATAATTATCCACTACCATCCCTATACAAGGTCATTCAATAGGTCAGTGGATTTGAGATGATGTCTTTCCTAGATGGATTCTCAAGTTACAATCAAGTCCTAGTTGACAAGGAAAACTAATTGAAGATAACCTTTATCACAATGTGGGCCACATTTTTTTATAAGAAAATGGACATTAGTCTGATCAATGTTGGTGCCACTTTATAGAGATCAATGGACACAATGTTGGAAGGGTTGATTGGTAAGTTCATTGTTGTGTATATGGATAAATTAATAGTTGTTATCAAATATATATCAAACCATTTAAGACACATAATATCTTTAAATTCTATTATAGGTTTGGTATTTCACTCAACCCAAATAAATGTACTTTCTATGAAACTAAAGGTAACCTCCTTGGTCATGTAATCACAAAATAATGTATGTCAATTGAAATTGATATAGATGATGCCATTTTTAAATTTAAATTACCAAAAATAAGAAGGAACTAAAATATTTATTTATAAAAATAATTTCATATGAAAATTCATTTTAGGTTTTGTTGATATAACTAAACCATTGAATACCATGTTAAAATAGGGAATTAAATTAAAATGGATGCCTACCTCAAAGAAACACTTTCCAAAAATTAAGTATGCCATATTGTAGGCCTTTGATTTGGTAAGCCTAGTTGACACAATATTTCTACTTGTATTCATTCACATCTAACCACACCATTATTTCCATTCTCACTTAAAAACTAGAATATGGAGAGCATCCTATATATTTCATGGCCATTGTTGACCATTTTTTGTCACCATGGGGAGGACGTATCCAATTTAGTTCAAGGCTTCATATTACACGTAGGTTCTCAAAGTTTAGTCAATTTAGGAGAAATCAAAAGAGTATGGAGTCGAGCATAGATGAGTTTCAACACTTATACATTTTAAGGAGGTTCATAAGCATGAAGTAGTCTTCTTGGCCTCCCTTTCAACCTTATTGACAAACATAGAGCACTCATGAAGTCCACAGGAGTCAAGAAGTAAAAATATAGTTAATTTTCAAGAAGTCTCCAAGTGAAAGATTCAAGAGGCAAGGAGTTAAAATTTGATAGGCCCTTGATGATGTCTTGATGACTTCTTAGTTTTTCAATCACAATGGGCCTTTGGTTTAATTAAATAGTGCCATGTGGGAATAATTTGCATCTCTTAGGGGTCCAAAGAATTTTCAAAATGATTTTCAACACGTAGTTGAATTTCTTCAAAATTACGCAGAGATCTCCATGTCAACAAAGTGGTGGGTCAGTTGTATGCTTCTATGTGTCATAAACCATATGATCCAATGACCTAAAACCATTTATAAAATTTCAAATCCCTTCAAGATAATAGGTGAATAGGATGGTATCATGTATCACAAACCCACTTTTCCATAGTATTAGGGTGGTTCATGAAATCCCAACAAAGTTTTAGAGTAGTAGTGAGTGAGATGAAATAGCATGGTGAAATATCACTTCACCACAAAAAGAATAGTTAGCATTGCACCTAAAACCTTAGCCTAGAAGTGGAAGTAAATGGAAAATCAATGTGGTAGGGACCCATATGTCAATCTTGGGGTCAATGGATAAGGTAAAAAAATTAATAATATCTAAGTGTTGAAGGAGGCCCAAAGAGGAGTTTGGTATTTAGAATATTTTTAGCCTTTTTAACCTTTCTATAGACTTTTCATGGTTATTATTACTTTTGTAGGCATGATCTAATCAAATGGTGACATGAGAAAGCTTCTAGGAGAGTCTCAATGCATATAAAAGGGTTTATACTTATAATTTTTGCAATTCCTTAAGCTAAACCTCCTAGGATGTTAGAGTTGTCATAATTGTCAGAAGTTAAAAACCAATAAATGAGTGACATTTAGACCTATTAATCCCCAAACTCAATCCCATAGGGCATCAAAATGTTAGAGATTATAAGAGAGGGAATTAACTAGAGAGTGTCACATGGAAAACATCATACCAAGAACCAATCATGCCTTCCAAGTTTGATAGGTGTTAGACCTTGTTAATATTCCTAAGGTGTCACTAGCATCAGATTTGGGATCCAATCAGAGCATGGGAATTTTAAGCCTAATTAAAGGAAGACACATTGACACCTGATAGCTCAAGTTCCCCTAGAGTGACATGAAAACACTAACATATGTAGGTACTCGACCAACACTAATACTCCTAGGATATGACCTCTTGTCAAACCCCAGGTAACCCAATCATTAAAGTTAGCTTACCACATGGAGGTGGTAGGGCTTAAGTACATAGGCTAAGATAAATTAATATATTATATATCAAATGAAATAACGCCACATCATCAATTATTGATCCTAAAGTTGATGGCCCATCTAGTTATCCAGACTATCATAAATAATATTTAAAAAATCAAAATGTGGTGGCTCTAGGATCACATGAATATGACATGAATGACTCAGGAGTATAATGTATTTAGATTGGTATATTAGATTAATCCCAAATATAAAAAATAATGCCACTATATCTAAGATCATTAAATCATGAGTGAGACCAACATGAAGAGAACATGACCAGAGCATATAGGAAAAAGAAACATCTTAATGAAAAGCATTGCATGAAAGTCTCTAAGGGAAACATTGAAAGAAAGAGTAGCAAAAATAAGCCAAAATATTCCAATGAAAGTAGTTAAAAAATAATATAATTGCATCCTACACATGAAATCTTGAAAATTGAATCATGGTCATTGAGTGATTAAATATTGGTTGCTCCACAACCAATGAGAGAGTGTGTTAAGATGACAAGTTCAATCTCAAGGTAATCATCACCACACCTTGAGGATATTTTTAGAGTCTTTATTACCTTAGGCCATACTTATCTGATTAATAGTGAGATTATGTGTCTTGATTTATGATATTCAATTCAACTCTCTTAACTATATTTATGATTGTAATTAATGACCCATGGGCTTCCCATTTCCTAAAAAGCTTTGGTTTTTCATTATGAAATGGTTGACATTTATAGAAACAATAATAAAGAAAAAAATTTCCTTCTATGAGCACTTTACCACTTGAACCTTGAATTTTAATGAGAATTAAGTTCGCCTCTCTCTATTATTCTACATCTTGTGTGCATCCGATGCTTTGTTGATATTTGTTTGTGGATAAATGTCATCCTTCTCATTATTATCCATCCTAGAATCTTATATAAAACTTGGCTCTTATCTTGAAGGTCATATTCTATGTTCATATAGGTCTATGCAAAAACTATCTATGGAATCTTTTATCACCCCTCTTAGTGTTGTATTATGTCCTTCACCTCCATGTGAATCACTTATCCAATTAATGTTTTCATATCAGATCCTCTACGATATTTCCTCATCCTCTACAAACTTTAGTGTGTTCTTGTAAGCTTTTATAATTATTTTATCTAACATTGGTGCATCACCATTTTATCTTCAACATACATTCTCCCTTTTCCCACAATAGATATTATATTTAGAATTGGGAATAGATTTCCTTTTAGCTCTTTTAGGCTTGCATGTTTATCTTAAATAATATACATTAATTTATATGTAAGTTGGCCTTATTCAAAGTTTCATCCCAAGGAGTGAAAGGGTCCCACACCTTGGGGGATGATACCATTAGATCACTAAACCATCTACTAATTTAGTGGGTGTATGGTTCAAGTGATAATAGTTTCTAACACACCTAATGGAACAACATCAAAGATTTAACTCAAAATTTGGTGTTGTTCTTGGTTAATAGTGTTCAATACACTCTATAGAGCACCTAGTGACTCCAATTATATATAGTTTATAAATATCAATGATTCATATATATTCTAAGATAAATGAGATCATATTCAAGAGGTATTATTTTTCATTCTATTTAATTACATGTATAATCTAGAAAAATAAGAGTTAGAGCATCATCCTCTTCTATTAGGAGAGCTAGTAACTCAAGGCAATCTTCCTCAAGGTATCATTATAACCATATTTTTGGTAGATTTCCCTACCTAAAGGAAGATTAATTCATATTCCATTCATGGATTCCCAAAGAAACCACTTATTTGTGTCCTTTATTAGAGGTAGTCCTTTGGATCTAGCTCAATATGACAACATTCCAATCTTAACACTTAAGAGGTTGTCATATTAGTAGTGATAATTAAACCACCCTTATAGAATACATACATGATATTTAAAATATCTAATTAGTCCATAATTTCACTAAATATAATGTATTAGTCAAGATACTCATGTAATTTTTAAAAGGAAATCCATCTGATGGTATAGGAGTATGACACCTAACTCCATTCACAATTAGGATGAGCCAGGAGAAAAATTGTGTAAGCAATTTAAAGATAATATTGACCACTTATCTTTGATCAAACAACTTACCACCATTAAAATATCCACACATGAGCTAATGTTTGATTTTAATTTTATATTCCAAAGAGTCTAGTACAAAATAACACCCTTGTTCAATCCATCTCCAAATATTGTGTTTCCATATTATTTAAGGGATTTAAATAGTGATATATCTTTAATGGTCTAATATATTGGAGGATTAATACTCCATTATGCATATGGTATTGTTGTAAGGGATAAAATTATCTAGTTCAAGTTGGAAATATTGATCCTAGACCCCCATGCCTATATTTCTAGAACCACCACCCATTTAGCCTACTATTCAACCTTCATTAGAACCTATCCCTATTTTAGTCAACCCACCAACTACATATATGAATTTAAACTACTAATTCAAAGTTTTGGGAATGAGATAGTAGCTTTAAAGACATAACAATCCTAACATTCTAGACATTACCAACCATTTAAAAAAAATTAATAACACGTCAAGCCACCTTATTGAAGTAATGCACAAGCCTAGGGCTAGATTACTTACTTTAGACCACATAATACACAAACTTATAAAATTGATAACACTTATAGAGCCCTTGTTCCCATTTAAAACATTCTATCTCGATATTATGAGTAGTGATTTCCTTACAATCAGCCACATAATCAAGGTATATATGCAAATGAAGTGTTAAATAAATCTTTGATGGTGAAAAGTATCTCATACCCTTATGAGAAGCCAAAATAATCACTGTTATAGAGGGAATAATTGCATGAAGAGGCCAAAACATAGGTGAATGAAGCCAATTTGATAGATTGGTAGGAGAATGGCTTCATTGGCATAAATCAAAACCAAGTGTTAGATACAGTCAATAATCTATTGGCCTAAAATACAAGGTTTAAAATAAAGGGTGATGGAAGGTGATAAACCTCCCTTAATAGTCCAAACTTCTACTTCACAAGTTCCACATGAAGTTTCCAAAGAGAAAGTGACTTCTAGTACCATCCAAGCACAAAAAAATTAACATATTCAGAAGGAGAATCAACCATAAGAAAATAAAACCAATAAGGAGGAGGTTTTTATCATAAATTTTCAAACAAAAGGGACTCAAATTACCTTCAACATAGTGGAACAAAAGAAGAAGAAATAATTAAACATGACTATGTGGGAGACTGTATCCATTCCTTCTCAAATGAATTTATTGTAAGAATCATTAGAGAGATTTCATCCTCATGAAAATTCAAGAGACTCTCTGATCATTTATACAAGATTGTGTCAGACAAGGGAAGGAGAGATTAAGAAAATCAACAAGCCACCACCAATTTATATCTCCTTGATCATAAGTAACCACCTTATCCATAACTTATGATTTATTCAGGTATAAATAGCATAATCATGCCCAAGAAGATAATTTATATACTAGATATAGAGTATTCCATAATTATAAAAGGAGACATTAAAACATATGGTGTTGATCATTGATTCTATTATTGAGACATGGCATTGATGTTGTCATTGAAGTCAAAGGTTGTTCATGAGGGTTCTTGAAAATACTTTTACATAGGAAATATAGTTTAGTGCAAGAAGGAACATGGTGGCTCAATGAAATTAATTAATAGAGTCATAAGATTATGTTTGAATAAACTTGATAATTTATATGAAGCATTTGAGCACTCAAAGAAGCTTTAAAGTGTGCCTACAGAGGTAAGACCTATAGGACCTTTCTTATAACTAGACTAGTCTTAGACTCTGTTTAACCTAATGAATGGTCATAAAGTGTTCTCATTAGCTATGAAGGATTAAAATAAATTTAATATCATGTGATAAGTCTATTGATCATGTGATTGATGTAGAGAGTATTTTTACAATATCTAGAATATCTACTTTAAGGCCTAATGTGACCTACGGGTCAAAAGCCTAAAGAGCAAAGAGAGATGGTGGACTATTTGGGTATCAAGATCAGTTTCCAAGGTAAGCATGTAAAAATGAACATTTAAATAGGTATTTCATGATATTTAACATTTTTTTTCACCAAGTATAAGGTCAAATTTCAAATGGAAATGCATGGAATATTGTTATGAGGTTTCTTGTGTATACAGAATGAAGGGTTCTCAACCCAAGAAAAACATTCATGTGTTTTTTGGAATTTTCACCTTTGCATGATAACCTAAGACATTAATGGTAGATTTTTAATGGTCATAACTCAAATTCAAAATCATTGGTTTCTATATTAAGGGCCTCAGCTTTATGAATGATCACTAAGTCTGTAAGGTGGTTTAAACCTATCTAAAACACTAACTTTGACTCGATATGGAAGATTTTGATGAAAATAGCTCAAAATACATTGGATGACCTTGTTTTATTATTTGATAATGTAAATGACTCTCCCAATTACCTCCAAGTGGCATTGGTCTATTAGATGAGTGAGTGTACCCTATAGGAAAATTCATGTTTCTCAAAAGATTGTTATAATAGGTAGAGTTGATCGAATCAAAGTTGATAAGTGGATGAAGGTTAAATATTGAGACTTATATATTATTCTCATGGTGGTTTTTTATTAGTTTTTATACCTAAAATATGTTAAACTAGTCATATAATTTGACATATCACTAAAAAGGCCTAGTGAGGAAGATAGTAAAAAAAACCAGGAAGAAGTGAGAATTAGATTAGGGATATGCTGTCATGGATTAGTGATGGATCCAAATGAATTTGGTTATTGTTAAATAAATATAAAATATATCCCTATTATATATATGTTTTGGATATGTTTTTATATGTCATACAATTGATCTCAAATTGACTTATCTAACTCAATGAGGTCTATGTACAATGAAGCCATGAGATTGGTCCGTTAGACCAATATTGCTATTTAATATAATAATATATTTGTTGTAATTTTATTATAGGGTTTTGAAGTATAATATAAACAAATTTTTATTCAATGGAATTTATTCTATAGATGTTATAAGTCATTATCTACATGCCTATGTTTTGAGCTTATTGGCAGTTTGAGTGGACTACTTGTAGAGAAGCGTTTGAGTAATTTTTATTTGAGTTGTGAGATTAAATTCACATGGTGATGAATTTAAGGTAATAAGGGTTATATTTATATTATTTTTTTCCATTATTGTACATTTTTTGTTTTTGGTTTAGTTGTTCAAGACAAACTTTTTAGGTATACACAGGCCTAATCATGAATAGTGTTAATGTCATGGTTCAAGTGGTGATTAGAACTAAAAAGTGTCATTGAATCACTATGATATTGGTATGGGTATATTAAATTAAAATATGATGTGGTACTACTATTTTATAATTTTGAGAGCGTTCTAAGGTGTTCAAAGAGTAACGTGTTGTAATGTAGGCCTAATTACATTAGGTTTCCTTAAGGCCTAAAAGGAATTTTGGTCCTATATGACATGAACAAGCTAGTTTAATTCTTGGTTAATGTTTTTTACATGTACCAAGGCACATTTAATTAATAAAATAAGTTAGAAAATGTGTTTTTCTGACCAAGAGGTATATGAGAAGAGCCTAATATAAGAACTAGGCCTAATAGGCCTAATTGTCTAGGTTGAGTATGAGTAAGTTAAAGAAAGTAATATATAACTTTGAATAAGTTAAATGAGGTATTTTATACCATAATGAGGGTAAATATAGATCATACTAAATATCTGATAGGGTTACCAAATTTTATTATCAAGGTCATATGATCTAACCTAGTGAAGAAGAGGGTTAATTGATCGAAGAAGGAAAAGGACAATTTGTGCTTGTGTGAGAAACAGATTTGAGTGTGATAGAGAAAAATAATATCATCATCATTTGTGAGAGGTAAATAGGATAAAGTTGGATTGCTTTAGAGTGTTTATTGAGTGGGTGATTTATTATCAAAGGGGTTGTAGCCTCATAGTAAGTTGGTGCTTGTTAAAGTCAAGTTGGTGCTTGATAAATTTAGGGGTTGGTTCTCCTTGAGGGGTTGGTGCACAACTAAAATTGATTCATGGTATTATAGGACAAGTTTTCCAAGTTGTATTTTAGTGGGTTTTATTCCCCTTGAGGGTTTCTCACTTAAATAAGTGTTCTATGTTATATGCTTCTCTCATACGCATGACTCTTAGTATGGTTCTAGTTTTCTATATTATTCTGATAACTCATGAATGAAAAGATAAAGAGTTTAATTTTTTAAAGAATAATTCACCCCCCCCCTCTCAGTCACTTTACTTCAAATAATTGGTATCATATCTTGGTCCTTAAAGTCAAGTTTAACCACTTGAAATGTGATATAAGGAAGCATAATAATGTCTTATGATCAACAAGAAGAAGACAACATGTATGATGAAGAATATTAATATGATAGTGAATAAACATAAGTTAAATTTGAATTTGAATAGGAAATCATGAACACCCTTGATGATTTGAAACCTCAAAAGGAGAAAATAAATGATATCAAGAGTTAGTTAGAAGATGTCAACATAAGTTGTAAGTCAAAAGAAGTTAAGTATGACTAGTTGAAGATAGATATAGATTCATTGAAAGATGAACATGAACAACTCAAAGACAATTTGAGTAGATTTGATAGAGAGAATGAGGAATTAGGACATGTTAAGAGTACCAACCTAAAAATATCAATGAAGCAACTCAATGATATAAAAGATAAGTCATCATGGAATCAAGGTAAGTACAAAAATGTTACTTGATATGTATATCACAATGTAGGACACTTTGATAGATTCTACTCTACAGAGTTAGAAGGTACACAAGATTTAAAAAGACATATGAATCTCATAGAAAGCATAAGAAGGATAAAAAAAATTTATGGAAGATAAAAAAATATAGGATATATTAGATTGAGCTCAAGAAACAAGATGGACTATTTGCCAAAGAGGAATAGAAGACCAAAGAGGACTCTATGCTAGATTAAACTACCTTTCACATTCAAGATGAATGCATGAAATGGTATATATATATATATATATATATATATATATATATATATATATAGTGGGTGCTCAGAAAATATGATAGGAGAAAAAAAAATCATATCTTTGAATAATAATGCTATAGGAACATTGAGGTTTGGAGACAACAAAACTATCAATATAGTTGGTAAGGGTGTCTTAAGTTTGGATAATGGAAAGACCAAGACATAAAATGTGTTGCATTTAGAATTTATAAAACATAAACTAATTAGTTTGATTCAAATTTGAAATAAATTACACACACTAACCTTTCATGACAAAGGGTGTGAGATAAGGAGATCCAAATTAGGGAGGCTAATTGCCAATGCCAAGAGGGTCAATAACAAGCTATATGTTTAAAATGAAATGAAGATGGAAATATGTTTCATCAAAAATATAGATATAAATTTGGATATGGAATATAAGGATAGGTCATCTAAACTTTGATAAATGTTTGTAATCTGGCCTATCAAGGCCAAATACTAGCCCATACAATTCAAAACTTTTTCTAATACTATTGAGCCCATTCAAAGTGGTCTAAAACTATATATTTTTGGCTTAAAAGGATAGGTTTTGGTTTTAAAATGTCAAAATTTGTGTTAAAATTTAATTAATTCCTTCATAGTACCTTCATCTTTGACATTATCCTTAAGTTAAAATGTCATACTTGAAAAAATGTCTTTTAATGCAAATTTAAGCCCAAAAAGGGCCCTTTTTAACTCCCACGTGCTAAATTTGGACCTCTAAAGAATTGAAAATGGTTATATATTTTTTTATAATTTTAATGACTCATGGTATCCTCATCATGCACTTTAATTGGTGTTCTATAAGCTAAACTTTCAATAAAAGGAAAAAAAAAGCTTATTTCATACATACTCACAAGAAGTATAGAATTGTATGACATTCTGTACAACTGAGATATGTAACATGAGGAGGATATGAAATATGTCCATGAATTATTTCATGGAAATTAGACTCAAAAAATACCCTAAACTAGTCTCTTCATTTCATTTTGCTAGTTTACACATAGAGATAGGCCTTCAAGTTTGTAGTTGGTATGATTAGGAGAGAAAAGGTATAGATCTATATTTTTGGCCAAATAAAGTAGAATTATATGGATTAATTATATATTAATTTTTTATCCTCATCTTCATGAACCATCCATTTTAATTCAAGGCATAATTATACAGTCTTTCATCTATGAAGGTAACTAGTTTTCAATAATTTCTCCTCACCAAGGCATCATTTTAAGAAAAATCTAGCTTACAGATCTTCTTAAGAACATGACTCATCCTTCCGTGGAATTATTAATTTCATTTTAAAAATTATAAGGGTAATATGGAGCTCAATAATAAGTCTTCAAATTAAATCTATAGTCTAGCATGCTTCTAAATGAGTTTGTACGGTACAAGCGAGAGCAGAATTTTCAAGTTTTCTTGTTTTCTTATTTGAAGAGGCCTCCACCATGTTCACATGTAATAAAATAAATATTCTCAAGGTTTCATAAGGTTTCATATTCAAAAATACCATTCATATTCTATCAAAGCATACTATTTCACAAACTTTAAGGAAAATGAGCATATTTTAAGGTTTTTGTAACTCCTATGTTTCATTTTCACCCTCTTTTGATCCTTAAAAATACTCTAACTTTATATTATTTTAATATTCATATTCCCATGATTTAATAGGAATCTCAAGTTGGTCTTCACATACTCCTATTATCTCCTTTCTAACTCCATTTTTTTCTTTCCCATATTACTATTTTTATAGCCTTTTCTCATTTTGTAGGCTTCTCTCCACCCTCAACTAATAGTTACCCATCCTCTAATCATGATTTCCCACCTTCCACCCTTATCCATTTCATGGTAATTTACATAAATAACCAAGGTCACCATGAGTCATCTTAGTCATACTAATCTTGTGTAAGGTATCTTCAAACATGCCAAACTATCATAAAACAATCACCTATAACACCAAAGTACAATAAATGGTTTTTCCATCAAGTAAAATAAAAGTCACATAGTTGAAAATGTATCCTTGAAAGTCCTATACTCAATTTGAATGGATGAAATAAAAAGGCATAATTATTGGTGACCTTTCTTAAGGTCAAACTTAGTGACATGTAGCATGCTAAAGAAGATCTTAAAACCTTGACTCAAAGGATGAGGTTAATACGTATTTGAAGATTATATTTAGCACTCATAAATCCTTCTATGTCTTATAAATAATATCATCATATTTATATAAGGTTAAGATTCTTGAAGGAGGGTAACTTACATTTATTTCATCTACGCAACAATCATACACAGACTTACTAGACTATAAAGAGATCAAGCATTGTTTAAGAAGTGTCAAAATTTTTCTCAAGAGAGAGTGAAACTCACTAGAGATTTTGAAAGGAAAAATATAACAATAAGGGTTTGGGAGATATATTTAAGAATTTTTCAATGAAAATTATAATCATAGTCTATACAAATGGGATATATACAATTATCTACATTTGATAAAGGTTAAAACCTTTTAAGATGTTTTATCATAAAATAGATATATGAGTGAAGATAATAAATTATCCAATGTTTCAAGACCTATATAAGTCAATAATACTACTATTTATGAATAATAAAAGGGTCTTTTGCACACCTACAAGCCAATTTTTTTAGGCTACATCAGTCTTAAAATAGTCAAATTCTTTATCCCTTTGAAGGTTTGTGGAGGCTAGTTGAACTAGCTAGATGCATGACTAAAAAATTGTTACATAGAAACTTGGAGGGATATTTTATAATGGAGACATGTCAAGATTCAACTAGGGATTAAGAAGAGGAAATATAACCTACAACTAGCCCTAAGATCAAGGGTATAGTCAAGTAGGTGGACATGTTATTGACAAGATGTAAAGGGTTTAAACATGATCAAGGAAGTCACTAAGTTTTGTTTTAATATAATTTGAAAAGTAAGAAAAATTTTCACACCTCTTTTCACCTTGTTTATTTTAAAATATATCCAATCATCTGAAACCTTGAACCCTGATCCATACAAAACCTTGTAGGCATCTAAAGTATAGTCAAGTAAAGGGTTGTTGGAGTGGTTTGTTTCCAAGTGATGATGGAACAATGGCCTAAGTGGTTCATGAAGTAAATTATGATTAGGATAATCATGAATAATGAAGTATATTTATATTTATATCTTAGTGAGGTGATATAGTCACACATCTTTATAAAGTGTGTTATAACCATCACATATATGCTTTCTTTCAAGCCAAGTTGATAAGTCTAATGATCATTGTTTAGGGAGTTTCATGTTTATATTATGTTCATGAGAATGTATTAATAGAACATAATGACATAGGATAAAATGGATTAAATAGGTTATTATGGGATCCACACCTGTTGTTACACTCATACACCTTAAAACCATACCTACAACTGTAATAATATAGTCCACCATTTAGTTTAAAATACACTTTGATGATGACAATAGTATAAAGGAGTTCCATATTTATAAATGAATCAAGAAGAAAATGATGAAGGGATCATAATTAAATCATAAATGATGATGAGATGGGATTTCAAGAGCATGGATAAACACAATTAGGTCACCAATCAAGAGCAATCTACAATCAGTAGGCTAGATAGTACTATGGGTATGTTTTCAAGATTTGAAATCTTCAAGAGGAGGAGTTTTGTGACTATATAGATATCATGGATAAGTTAAGGACATATTCACATCACTTGAAACTTTTTTGAATATTTATAATGCCTAGTCCTTGAACTCAGTCTATACAAAACCTAGTAACATAACCTACAGTCAAGAAAACATAGGCATAACTTCTAAGCAAAAGAGAAATGTGGGCACAACCATATCCTAGGGAGGTTTCATGTTAAATATAATAAAATGGATAAATAATTTCATAATATCATCAATAATCATAAAACTAGCCTCAAGATCAAGATACAAATAGGTTTTAACCTCAAGATAATAACTTACAACCATCTTAAGGCTAAATGTCCTTCAAGATAGCATACAAGATTATGAAGTGGCCTATAGAGGAGTGTAAATTCAAGAAGACAATTATTATAAATAATAATCAAGGGATATTCATTGTTTTAAAACCCTAGGTAAGTAATTTAATAATAAATACCTCTTAAAATACCAAGCTACAACCATGCATAGCGATTCTCTAACATAGTCATATGAGCAAGTACATTAAAACATATATTTCAATAAAAAAGTGACCCATGATGTGATATTAAGCATTTAAAAGTGATTATTTGACACCTTTAAGACCTTGGTCAAGATATAAGACAATGACAACTCAAGAAAATGAAGGTACATGCCTATTATATAATTTTGGACTGTATGAGGCCTAAATACCTTAGTTAAGGAGAAAACATGATATAGGAGGGGTGAGAGATGGTTAAAAGTTTGATTAGAGGAATATTAATAACTAAATAAGTGTGAATTTAGTATTAAAATTTTCCTTTTTACATGAATTCACCCCCCACATACACAACATAATCAAGTGAATCCTTAATCAACGCATAAGAGGCATTTTTGAGAGAGATTTGAGGCTTTTGGAATCTACATGTAGAATTAATCCCAAAAATTTCGTATAAATTGTAATTATGACTTGAAAAATATTAAATTTCATCCTAAATGACATTTAAAAAGTGGATAACCTCACTATTTTGACACAACCCCCTACATGTCTCTTGATAGTCCATTTGAGAAGACATACCTTCTTGGAAGGTTTTCAAGATTTGTGAGAGGGTTTGCAATTATTTTAGTGTCTGATGAGAATAATATAGTCATTTTAAAACTTAAAAATAGTCTTGATAAGTTATCACACTACATTTTAAATCAATCCATGCCCATGAGGGTTGAGGCCATTAAAGAGGCTTATGTGTTTTTTTGATATTTTGCTTATTTTTTGACTTGTTAATGATGTATATACCTTAAATATGGGTTTAAAAGTATTTTAAAATGATATTAAATGTTTATAATCTCAATAAACATGAGATAATAGGTAGACTCAGTGATCTAGGGTCAAACAAGCCATTCTTATAGCAAACCCCATAGGCAGTCTCAAAGGCATTAAGACCAAAATGAAGCTTGAGAAAAATAATAAGGTTAAATGGAGATAGAGATGAATTTTAAATAGTTATTTTTACTATAAAAATATAATTATATAGGGCATGAAGACAATTAAACTCAAATTTGGCCAAATAAGTCCTAAAACCCAGTTTTAAGCCTAGAAAGCCTACAATACTATGAAGGTACTTGTAACCCTAACAATAAATATGGCACCTTGAGAATGATATAATGAGATGTTTTAATCTCTATTATTATTATTATTTAAAATATTTATAAGTAATGGAGGGGTTAGTTTCAGTCCAAAGAGAAAATTCCAATTTTACAGGCTAAGACACCCATTTGACCCACCTGATCAAGTGCTCGTATCCTTCACCACGTAATTAGTTTGAAAAAATTATATTATAATTATTTTAATACCCATATTTAATTATAATTAATGAAAAATTTAGGTTTTTCTATGGGTTGTAATTTATGAACAATCACTAATAGCATAAGCATGTCCATAATGCTTACAAACCCTATAGATAAATTTATTCACATGGGAATATTTTAATACATTTTTCATGGTAACCCAATATTATAAAGGAATTTTAGGGGGTATATATAATTTATATTCATGGAAATAATTTTGGGTTTGGAGGTCTGTACCTCATGAACCATCGTTAAGAAGGTTCACCTCCAAACCCATCCCAAACCCTCATAGTGACCAATTTTGAGAAAGGTCAATTTTATTCCCATAAAAACCTCATGTATCAACCTAATAAATATTAAACCATGAATTAAAACTAGATAGTGTCTTGTTAGTGATAATTTATTGTACAAAATTGTATAGATTAGGGTAGAAAATAGGTTTTGTAAGATAAAAAAGTGTCAAAGATGAGGTACAAGGCAATTTACATGAAATCCAATCCATGGATATCAAATAATGATAATTTTTATTCATCTTAAAATCAGAAATTTTTCTTAGCAACTCATCAAAAACATCCACTTTATAGAAAATTGAAGTAGAATTGACTTAGTCAGCTAGTTTGACTAAGTTGTAGGTGTTTCTTCATCAATAACACATATCTCATGGTATGATGAGTTGTTACAGGTATATATAGAATTTTATTTATAGGTTATAATTTTTTATTTTAGTTTATAATGGTCTTCTAGTACAATAATTTATCCTATTAAGCCTATTTGGCATTGTAGGCTTATTTGGGCAATCAAGCAAAGGGAAATTGGCATTAAAGGACTAACAAAGGATTTAATTAAATATTACCATGCCAAATATATGTAATTAAAATTTATTTATCATTAATTTTAATTATTAATGTGCCATTTCATGCAAAGGAGGACTTTAAGAAGATTTAACTAGCCTTAAGTGCACATCTTGAGTTAACTAGAACTTAAATGATTACTTATTTAAAGTCTCATGAAAAAAAATATATTATATTAAATGTATCTCAACTAAATAGGATTTAAAACACCAAAATATGGCATAAAATTCTAATAAAAGAGATTTGACAAGTTAAATGGGCCCACCATTCCCTTCCAATGCCAAGAAGAGATCATGAAAGGTTTGTCAACATGAAGACAATTCTTGAAAGACTATTGTTTGTAATTAAAAATTATTTTTGACTTATTGTTAAATTTGAATTAATATTCTCATTTCATTCTAATCTCTTGGCTTTCTCAATTGTACACTTTTATATATTCAAGCTTTCAAACCAATTTACCAGATCCCTCTCTTGGGCATAAGTAAGCTCTACCAAGATTGAGATTTTTAACATTTTGAGATTAATGAAATGACTATTTTTAGGTTCCATTATTTTTATATAGTGTGTTATGTTAGTTTATTTACACATGTTGTAGTATTTCCTCCTTTGTCATGCCCTAATCTCACCTAGTTACTAATATGCTAGCTTATGTAGGTCATGTTTAGTGTTTGATGTCATTTAACTAAGCTAATAATGGATATAATTGACTAGTTAGTGCCTTAAATTAGGGATATTCCATAATTTACCTCATGCTTTAATCACATGATAAAACCTCTATAGGAAATACTGATGCATAGGAGTCATTTGGAGTTGTATATCTAGTCATTGCATTGTCTTATTAGTGTTTTATGAGTTTAAATAGAGTGGATGAACCAAAAATATAGGTGTATCACCAATAGTAGAATAAATTTCCCTTTCAGTTTTCCTTCTTACCCTTTTCACCCCAAAATCATAGTATCTTATTAAGAAGAGCATAAGTGATACATCAAAGGAGCTAACCTCATCAAAACTAGAGGTCTAGTATGAGTTCAAGTGTCCCACTCCTTAGATCATTCCAATATTAGTCCAGGTGTGAAGGAGTTTTAGAGCAATATGTCAACCTTTAAGTAGGGTGTTATCTAGGTTGATAATAGTTCTTGCATGCCTTGTGGGAAATATTTTTATCCATTGGAGTATAAATTTGGATCATATTCATCTTCAAAATAAGTTTCAAGTAATCCTATGGTCCTTATCTCAAAGGTAAAGGCAAATTGTGTTGATAATTAAGCTATTTTGATGTGTATTCTAGAATATGGTTGCCTATAGAGGAGAATTTTATCATTCATTTCCTTATCAATAGTATTAGTATGATCCACATGCATTTCATCCTCATACAAATGATCCATATCCATTCTAAGATCAACCACCCTTACAATACTCATTGAATTTACATGATGATATGGAGGATATGAAGAAGGTAAACCAAATGATTGATAAAGAGATATTAGCCTAAAAGTAAGAATAATAAAGTAACCAATATCAGTCTCAAAATTTAATAATTATTATTTACCCATATCAATATCCATGGATTATAAGTCCATCTCAGCATGAAATTTTCCCAATCATACCTTGAGTTGTAATGCATTCATTACAAGAGGTTCTTGAACCCAAGTTTCCAACTTGGAATCAAATGCAATAGTCAAATGTTATTCTAAAAAGAAAGAAGGAAGTCATTCAACCACCACCCCTCACTCCTCAATATCCCAAGGCCTTTTCTTCATGAAATACATTCAATAAAACTTTTATTAGAAAGAAGAGGTGATGGTGGTCAAGGTTGAGCAGCCTCATGAGTAAAATCAAACATCTATGGCAGCACCATTAGATATATCTCATCTTCTTGAGTATTTTTAGGGGTCTACCATGCCACTCATAGAGTAAAAACATCTCCTTTATGAGTTAAGTGAAGAATATTAAGATAAATAGATAGAAAATGAAGGTGACTTGAGTGACCAAGAAGAAGAAATCATGATTGGGACACCACTTGGCAAGGACAAACTTGATTCATTATTTCATGAAGCTAAAGAAGAAGTTTTAGATGAATAAAAAGAGGATGTTTCTCAAGAAATTGTAGAAGCTGATAAGCATGAAGTAAAAACTAATATTTTTCTAGAAGGAAGCTATGAAGAACACTCACATAGAACCATTGTTGAGATTTAGAACATTCCTGAAGTTAATGATCATTGGTAGTAACTATACCATAAGTTCTTGAGTGAAATTGAAGAGCTTAAGATAGTAGATTTGGATGATGAGATGGGAAAATAGGTTGGAGATTCATCTAATTATTCCACCAATTATTTGGAGCTTCAATAAGTCAATGTTATTATAGATACACCAAAACAAGATGAGTTGGAGATTGATTGGATAGATGAGATGCCATTCTCTATTGAGGATGATGTTGAAACAAGTGTATAAGATCAATAGAATTCATATGATTCCATAAAAAGTTTTGAATTGTGTGATAAACATGTTTCAAATTGTAAGGATACTAATTAGCTTCATGTTTTTTCAACTCATCATGAAGAAATGGATTTTTGGGATGATTTAAAAGGTGATTATTCAAACTTTGATATTCCATCTCCACCCCATATGGAAATTGAGGAATGTATTGTAAAGAATACTATTTTATATATTCATTAGGAAAATATTAGTGACATATTTTATCCATGTTTGAACACCTATCAAGAATTTGAATATCTTAACAAAGCATTACCTCAAATGAAGCACAATGAAGACACCAATCCAAACATTTCAGTTGAATTGCCAATACAATCATTAAATGAGAACGTGATAAATCATCATTAGCCCATGAATGAATAGGAATTAGAATTATTTATGAAATAAATAAGAATTTGGTAAGAGGATGATTGGGTCTTGGATCAATGTTTTCAATCCATACATCTGAGAATGGAGGTAGAAAGCCCAACTACATCACCAACAAGACATGAACATATAAGTGATCTTATCTATAAAAGGAAGCCATCAAAAGGAATAAATTATGTTTCAAGGTTCCACAGGGGACAAAATATCTTTCCATTTGATCATGGATGAAATATTTTCATTTTAGGTTAGTTTTTGTAGGTTTAATTTATTTCAATAAGTGAATAGCATAAGCAGTAGTTTGTTTCCCTTATGTTGTGTTTGTCTTATGTTCCTATTTCCTTATGTTATTTTTCCTTTATTATTAGTTTAGTTATTATTTTATTTCAATTTTTTTTTTCCATAGTCAAAATAGGTATATCAAAGCCCAAAAGAGTCTAATTTCTAGTCAAGAGAGTCATCAAGCCATCAAACAATATCTCAGATTGTCATTGTAATATCAAGATTTAGTGAGTTCTTTTGACCAGAAAGTTGGTCAAGTTTTAACCCCTATGATTCATCATAAATTTTGGTAATTTTATCTATCAAAGCCAAATACCAACCTATATAATTGAAAACTTTTCCTGGTACTGTTGAGCCCATTCAAAGTGGTCTAAAATTATGTATTTTTGGCTTAAAAAGACATGTTTTGGTCTTATAATTGGTGTCAAAATGTCATTAATGTCTAATAATAGATTTAAATACTTTAATATTAAAAAGGTCTTTTAATGCAAAATTAAGCCCAAAAAGGGCCCTTTCTGACTCCCAAATGACAATATTGGCCCTCTAGATCATGGAAAAGGGTTATTTATTGTTTTTTCATGTTAATTACTCATTTTATCTTCCTCATGAACTTAAATTGGTATTTCATAATCTAAATTTTTAATGAAAGACATAGAAAATCTTATTTCATGCATACTCACAAGGAAAAGTATGAAAGTGCATGGCCTTATGTATAGTTGTGCTCTCAAACAAGAGAATGAGGATATGACAAAGGTACATGAACAATTTAATGTAAATTAGACTCAAAATAGTCCCTAAATTAGTCTATTCCTTTCACTTTGATAGTTTGCACATAGAGATAGGCTTTTCGGTTTGTAGCTAGTATAGTTAGGAGAGAGAAGGTATAGATCTATGTTTGTTAACAAATAAATTATAATAAAAGGGATTAATTATAAAGTAATTGGTTATAAATTTGGTCTCCTCTCCTTAATTAACCATTCCTTTGAATTCAAGGCATAATTTTGCAGTCTTTCATCCATGAAGGCAATTGGTTTTTAGTAATTTCTCCTAACCAGGGAACTATTTCAAGAAAAATCCAATTTTTAGATCTTCTTGGGAACATGATTCATCATTTCATGTAATTATTAAAGTAATTTTCACACTTATGAGGGTAATATGGAGCTTAATAATAGGTCTACAATGCAATTCTACAGTTTAACATGCTTATAAAGGAGTTTGTATGGTACAAGAGAGAAGGATTTTCAAGTTTTCTTGTTTTCTTGTTTGAAGAGGCCTCCACCATGTTCACATGCCCTATAATCAATATTATCAATGTTTCATAAGGTTTCATATCCAAGAATACCATTCATATGCTCTTAAAGCATCTAAAAATGGCTATTTAGCAAACTTTAAGGAAAATGAGCATATTTTAAGGTTTTTGCAGACTCCTATGTTCCATTTTCACCCACTTGTGATCCTTAAAAATAATTTAAGTTAATATGTTTTTAATAGGTATATGCCCATGATTGTATAGGAATCTCAAGCTGGTCTTTGCATACTTCTATTGTCTCCTTTCCACCTCCAATTTGTTCTTTCCCATATGAATGTTTATTACTACTTTTTCTCATTATGTACACTTATCTCCACCCTCCATTCATAGTTCCCCATCCTCCAATTATGATTTCCAACCTTCCACACTTATCCATTCCATGGAAATTTACATAAGGATATAAGGTCATCATGGGTAATCTTATTCATACTAATCTTATGTGAGGCCTCTTCAAACATGCCAAACTATCATAAAATAGTCACCTATAACAATAAAGTACAATAAATGGTTTTTCCATGAAGTAAAATAAAAGGTAAGTAGTGGAAAATATATCCTTGAATGTCCTATCCTAAATCTTAATGGATGAAATACAAATGGCATATCATGATTGGTGACATTTTTGAAAGCCAAACTCAATAATATTATATACAAATGGAGCATGTACAGTCACATGTAGCATGTTAAAGAATATATTAAAATCTTGACTAAAAGGATGAAGTTAATAGGTCTTTAAATCTTATATTTGGCACTAATAACTTGTTATAGGTCTTATCAATAAAATCATCAGCTTGATCAAAGATCAAGAGTCCTGAAGGAGGGTAACCTATAGTTATTTCATCCCAGCAACATTGATACACAGACCTACTAGATTATGAGGAGATCAAACACTCTTTAAGAAGAGTCCAAATTTATTTCAAGAGAGATTGAAACTCAATGGATCTTCTCAAAGGAAAAATATACCAATAAAGATTTTGGGGATATATCTAAGCATGTTTCAAGGATTAGTATAATCATAGTCCATACAAATGGGATATATACAATTATCTACATTTGATAAAGGTTACAATATTTTAAGATGTTTTATCATAACATAAATATATGAGTGAAGATAAGAAATTATCCAAGGTTTCGAGACCCATATTATCCAAGAATATTATTATTGATGAATAATGAGGGTCCTTTACACACCTACATGCCTATTTTAGAGGCTACAATAGTCTTACAATAGTCATGTTCTTTATCCCTTTTAAGGTTTATGGAAGCTAGTTAAACTTTCTAGATGCATGACTAAAAAACAATTATATAGAACCTTGGAGGGATATTTTAGAATGCATACATGTCAAGCTTCAATTAGGGATTAAGAAGAGGAAATACAACCTATATCCAACCCTAAGAGAAAGGGTAGAGTCAAGTAGGTAGACTTGTTATTGACAAGACCTAAAGGATTTAGAATGTGTTGAAGGCAATAATTGAGATTTTTTTAAAGATTAATTGACAAGTGAGAAATATTTTCACACCTCTTGTCACCTTTTTTTCTGTTAAATATATCCAAGCATTTCAAACCTTGAAACTTGATCTGTATAAAACCCTATAAGCATCTAAAATACAATCAAGGAAAGGGGTGTTGGAGTGGATTATTTCCAAGTGATGATGACACAGTGGCCTAAGTGTTTCAAGAAGTAAATTATGATTAAGATCATCATGAATCATGAAGGAGATTGATAGTTATATCTTTGTGAGGTGATACAATCATACATCTTTAAAAAGAATGCTACAACCATTAGATATAGGGTTTATTTCAGGCTAAGTTGACAAGTTTAATGCTCATTGTGTAGGGAGTTTCATGTTTAGATGATGTTCATGAGAATGTATTAAGAGAAAATAATGACATAGGATAAAATCTATTCAAGAGGGTATGATGGGATCCACACCAATTTCTAAACTCATACACCTTAAAAACACACCTACAATTATAATACTATAGTCCACCATTCAATCTAATATACACTTTGATGATGATAATAGTATAGAGGAGTTCCATGGTTATCAGTGAATCAAGAATACAATGATTAAGGGATCATAATGAAATCATAAAGGTTGATGAGATGGGATTTTAAGAGCATGAATAAACATAGTTAGGTTAATAGTCAAGAATAATCTACAATAAGTAGGTTAGATAGTACTGTGGTTATGTTTTAAAGATTTGAAATATTGAAGAGGAGGATTTTTGTGACTATATATATCTCATGGATAATTTAAGGATATCTTAACATCACTTGAAACTTATTTCAATCTTTCTAATTCCTAGACCTTAAATTCAATCTGTGCAAGACCTAGTAACATAACCTACATTTAAGAAAAATAGGCATAGCTTCTAAGCAAAAGAGAAATGAGGACACAATGGTATCCTAGGGATGTTTCATGTTAAATATAATATTAAGGGAGAAATAATTTTATTATTTCATAAAGAATCATAAAAATAGCCTCAAGATCAAGGTACATGTAGGTTTCAACCTCAAGATAACAACCTACAACCATCTTAAGGGTATGTGTCCTTAAAACTAGCATCCAAGAGTAAGTAATGGAATATGGAGGAGTGTCATTTAAATAATTCAATGATGATACATAATAATCAATTTATATTCATTATTTATAAACCCTAGGTAAGTACTATAGAAAGCAAAACCTTTTAAAACACCAAGTTATAGCCATACATAGCAATTCTCTAGCAAAATCATATGAGCAAGTAGATTATATGTATATTTTAATCAAAAATTTACCCATGGTGATATCTTAAGAAGTTAAAAGTTATTATTTGACACCTTCAAGAACTTGGTCAAGATCTAATACAATTATAACTTAATAAAATGAAGGTACAAGGCTTTTGTATGGTTTTAGATTGTGTGAGGCCTAAAGACCTTACTTAAGGAGAAAACATGCTATAAGAGGGGTGAAAGATGGTTTCAAGTGGGTTAAGATGAATATTAATAAATAAATGAGTGTGAATTTAATCTTAAAATATTCCTTTGTACATGAATTCACATGCCACATACATCAACACAGTCAAGTGAATGCTCAGTCAACGCATAAGAGACATTTTTTAGATAGATTTGAGGATTTTAGCATCAAAAGGTGTATTTAAGCCTTAAAATTTGGTAAAAATGGGATTTAGGATTTGATAAATCTTCCATTTCATCCTCAATTCCATTGAAAATTTTGAGAACCTCACTATTTTGACACAGTCCCCTACACGTCTCTTGAAAGTCCATTAGAGTAGGCATACCTTCTTGGAAGGTATTCTAGGTTTGTGATAGGGTTTTAAATTATTTTTACTGTATTATGAGCATAAAGATTAATTTTAAAACTTAAAACTCTTATTAATAAGTGATCACACTAAAATTCTAATCAAGCCATGCCCTTGAGGGCTGAGGGCATCAAACAGGCCTCTATGTTTTTTGGAGATTTTTACTTAATTTGTGAGCTATTAATTATGTATATACCTTATATATGGGTTTAAAATTATTTTTACAAGATATATAATGTTTATAATATAAATACACATGAGAAATTAGGTAGACTAGGTGATCTTGGGTCAAGCATGCCATTCTTACAACAAACCGCATAGGTAGTCTCAAAGGCATCAAGACCAAAATAAAGATTGAGAAACATAAAAAGGTAAAAGGGAGATAGATATTAATGTTATAAAATTATTTTTCCTCTCCAAATATCATTTTATAAGTCATCAAGTCGCTAAAACTCAAATTTGGCCAAATAAGGCTTAAAACCCAGTTTTATGCCTAAAAGGCCTACAACACTATGAAGGTACTTGTAACCCTACCAATAAATATGAAATATTGAGAATAATATAATTATATTTTTCAATATCCATGATTATTATTTAAAATAATCAGAATAAATGGAGGGGTTAATTTTATTCAAAAGAGGAAATTCCAAATCTACAAGCTTAAACACCCATTCGAGCCATCTGATCAAGTGCTTGTATCCTTCACCACGTAAAGAGTTTATAAAAAATATATTATAATTATTTCATTACCAATATTAAATTATAAATAATGAATAACTAAGGTTGGTTGAGGGGCTTTAATTTATGAACAATCACTAAGAGTGTAAGCATGTCTAAAATGCTTACAAACCCTATAGGCAAATTTATTCACATGGGTATATTTTCATACCTTTTTCATGGAAAAAAAATTATTAGGGATTTTTAAGGGTTATATATAATTTATATTCATTTCAATAAGTTTGGTTTTGGATTTTTGTAATTTATGAAGCATCATTAAGAATGCTCACCTCTAAAATCCTCTCAAACCCTCATAGTGACCAATTTTGAGAAAGGTCAATTTTATTTCGATAAACACCTCATGTATCAAACTAAAACCTATTAAAACATAAATTAAACTTAGAGATGATCCCATTTATGATAAATTTTTGTAAAAAATTGTATGGATCAGAGTAAAAAATAGGTTTATGAGAGAAAAAGTACCAAAGATGAGGTACAAGGTAGTTTACATGAAATCCAATCCATGGATATCAAACATTGAGACTTTTTATTCATACTAAAATCATCATATATTCATAAAAATTCCTATAATTTTTATCAATATCTCATAAAAAATAGCCACTTTATAAGAAATTAAAGCCTAATTGACCTAGTCAGCTAGTTTGACTAAGTTACAGGTGTTTCTTCATCAAGAACACCTTATCATGGTGTGAGGAGTTTTTAAATGTCTAAATATAATTTTATTTACATTTTATAATTTTTTTTAGTTTATAATGGTCTTCAAGTATAATAAATTAACCTATTAGGCCTATTTGGCCTAGTAGGCCTATTTGAGCAATCAAGCAAAGGGAAATTGTCATTAAAGGAATAATAAAGTAGTTAGTGAAAGATAACCATGCCAAATATCTAAAATTAACATGGATTTATCATTAAATTTAATTCTTCAAGTTCCAATTAATTCAAAGGAGGACTTCAAGAAGAGTTAAGTATCCTTAAGTGTACATATTGAGTTAACTAACACTTAATTGATTACTTGTTTTAAATATCATTAAATGGAAGACATTAAATTAACTTTATATCACTTAAATAGGAGTTAACACACAAAAATATGTCATAAAATGTTGATGAAGGAACCTTTAAAAGTCAAATGGGCCCACCATTCCTTTCTAATGTCAAAAAGAGATCATGAAAGGACTTTCAACATGAAGACAAGTCTTGAAAAACTATTGTTTGTAATTGAAAATTAGTTTTAATTTTTATTTAATTGAATTTGAATTCCTCTTCTCCTTTTATACCAATCTCTTGGCTTTCTCAATTCTAAACTTCCATATATTCAAGCTTTCAAGCCAATTCGCTAGATCCCTCTCTTGTGCATGAGTAAACTCTAACAAGATTGAGATTTGTAACCTTTTGAGATGAATAAAATGACTATTTTTAGATTTCATTATTCTAGTATAGTGTGTTATGTTAGTTGATTTGTAGATGTGGCAATATTTCTCCCTTGTTAGGTTATGATCTCACTTAGTTACTAGTATGCTAACTTATGTAGGTCATGTTCAATGTTTGATGTCATTGATTGAGTTAATAGTGGATATAATTAATTTTTTATTTCCTTAAATTAGGATTATTACATCATTTACCTCATCCTTTGATCACTTGATAAAACTTCTATATGAAATATTTATGCATAAGAGTCATTTGGAGTTGTAGATTCAATTATTGCATTATCTTATCAATGTATTATGAGTTCAAATAGAGGGGATGAACCAGAAATATAGGTGTATCACCAACATTAGAATATATTTGCCTTTTAGTTATCCTTCTTACACTATTCACCCCAAATATCATAATAGTTTATTAATGAGAACATAAGTGATACATTAGAGGAGCTAACCTCATCAAAACTATAGGTCTATTATGAGTTTAGGTGTCCCACACCTCAAATCATTCTAATGTTAGCCTAGGTGTGAAGGATTTTTAGATCAATATATAAACCTTTAAGCAAGGTGCTATCTGGGTTTCTAAGAATAACCTAGTTAGGATTAACAATAATAAGTCTGTAAAGAACATGGCTAAGATCATCAAACCTACAAACATACTTTATAAATCATGTCAACATGGTAAGTAGACTAGAAGAAGGTTCAAGTCAAAGGAGTACTCTAATACAAGACCCTTGGAGATAATCCACACTAATCTCTATGGGCCTACAAGAATTCAAATCATTCAAGGAGATAACTACTTAATGTTACTCATTGATGATTACACAAGAATGACTTGGGTTCCATTCTTGAAAGATAAATCAGAAGATATTGATAAGTTCAAAGCATTCAAAGATCTTATAGAGAATGATAAGAATAGGAAGATCAAATGCCTAAGGTTTGATAGAGGAGGAGAGTTTTGGTACAATGAGTTTGATTACTTTTGTGAGGTCCATCGAATAAGGAGACAATCAATAACAAGGACACCTTAGTATAATGGGGTAGTGGAAAGGAAGAATAGTACAGTTTAAGAGATGGATAGAACCATGTTGAATGAATCCATACTATATAATGGATATTGGATAGAGTAAGTAAGCATTGTTGACTACATTTTTCATAAGGTACATATAAGAAATAATGGAAATAAGACTCCTTATGAATTAAAAAAGGGTAGACCTAAAAATGTAGAACACTTTAGAGTGTTTGGGATAAAATGTTTCATCAAACAAGATGATGAAGACTTGGGTAAGTTTGATTCTAGATATGATGAAGGCATGTTATTAAGACATTCATCAATGAGTTCATCATATATATGTTACAACAAGAGACTACACACGATAGTGGAAAACACTAATGTGAGGATTGATGAGGCAAAGAAATCTCAATCATAGTCAAAGACCACTTTAGATAATATGGATTTAAATAATGAAGAGGAGACTATAGAGGTTGATGAGGAATAATAAAAAGAAGTTGAAGAGAGATAGGACTCAAAAGGACCCTCAAGGTAGATTCAAAGAGACCACCCTAAATCTCAAATCATTGGCAACAAGAATATAGGTATACAAACTATGAGAAGACTGGTACATAATCTAAATCAAGATAATGCTTTATTATCCAATATTGAGCCTAAAAGTCTTATATAATCCAACAAAGACAAATTTTGGATAGGTGCTATAAATGAGGATTTGGACCAAATAGAGAAGAATGAGACTTGGGAATTAGTTCCTAGGCCTAAAGACAAGAATTTCATTGGCACAAAATGGGTGTTTAGAAACAATTTGAATGAAGAAGGATAATTCACTAGGAACAAGTCTAGATTGGTATGCAAGGGATATGCACAAGTTAAAGAGGTAGACTTTGAGGAAACCTTTACACCAATAGCAATATTAAAGGCCATAAAGTTATTTATAACTTATGAAAGATTTAAAGGATTAAAGGTATACCAGATGGATTTAAAATCTACCTTTTTGATTGGGAATTTGTAAGAAGTGTACATTGATCAACCAGAAGGGTTCTTACTATCATATGACAAAGACTATGTTTTCAAATTGAAGAAAGCTCTATATGGTATAAATCAAGATTCTAGAGCTTGGTATGTTAGGTTGGACAAGTATCTATTGGATCAAGGATTCAAAAGAGGAGTTGTAGATAGTAATCTATAAATCAATACAAAAGTTGACCATCAACTAATTGTAGTGTCTATGTGGATTGCATCATTTTTGGTGGAAACAATGAGAACGTGATAAAAGATTTTGTAGAGGTAATGAACAAAGACTTTGAAATATCCATGCTAGGATAACTATCATTATTTCTTGGGTTGAAAGTCACTCAATATGAAATAGGTATATTCATCTCATAATCCAAGTATATAAGAGATATTTCGAAGAAATTTGAGATGGAGGATTTCAAGGTAGTTAACACACCCATGATCATAGGATGCAAGTTGAGCAAAGAAGATGAGTCTTCAAAGGTCAAGTAGACATATTATAGGTTAATTATTGAAAGTTTTTTATATACCACTACCTCTAGACTTGACATCATGTAAGCAATGGGTCTTGTGGGAAGGTTTCAAGTATACCTAAAGGAGAATCATCTATAATTAATCAAAAGGATACTCAAGTATCTCAAGGGGACTATGGAGTATGGATTTTGGTATTAAATAGATGAAGATTAGGCAAGGAGTATAGATGATAGGAAGAGTACCATTGGAGGATCCTTCTTCTTAGGTGGGTATCTAGTGTCATGGATAAGCAAAAAGCAACCATATGTAGCTTTACCCATGTGTGAGACTAAGTACATTACAATATATTCATGTTAAACTTAGGTTATATGGATGGGATAGACTCTAAAAGACTAGAAGGTAGATTATGATGGTCCTAGCCCTATCTATTGTGATAATATAAGTGTTATAAGCATCACAAAGAAACATATCATGAACTCAAGGACTAGACACATTCACATCTAGTATCATTTTATAAGAGATCAGGTAAGTGAGAAAAGTATAAAACTTAAATATATGTCTACACAGGATCAAATTATAAACATCTTGACCAAACCACTTTTAAAGACAACTTTTGAACACCTAAGATAGGAATTGGATGTAAATCATGCCCTTAGTAATGATTGAATAAGACACGTATTTAGGGGGAGATAATCATGATCATCAGCTCTAAGAATAGGTGATTTATTCCAAGAAGGTATGCATGGATATAAGGGGAGAATTTTTGTCTTAATTTTTATAAATTCATTGTTTTGTGTGTTGAGTATCTTGTTTCCAAGGAATTGAAGACATCACTTTGTCATTTATGTCAAAAGGGTAGAAAGACTAGAATGAGGAGATAAGGATGATTAGTGTTAAATAAGGGATAATTTTGTCTAATTTAGGTTGGAAATATTTCTCCTAGATCCCCATACCTATCTTTATAGAAACACCACCCATTTATCCTATAGTTAAACCTTTATTGGCACCTATCCCTATTGTAATCAAGCCACCAGCTACATCTATGAAGTTAAATTATTACTACAGAGTTTTGGGAATGAGATAGTAGCCTTAAAGAGGCATAAATCCTAAAATTATAGACATTAACAACCATTTAATCAATTTTACTAACATGTTAGGCCACCTTATCTAAGCAATGCAAAAGCCCAGGGCCATCTTACTTACTCTAGACCACCTAATACACAAAATGTTAAAATGGATACAACTATTAAAGCCATTGTTCCCATTCAAAATAATATACCTTAATATTATTAGTGGTTATTTCCTTAAAATCAACCACATAATTAAGGTACTTATTAGAATTTATTAATAAATAAATATTTGGTGGTGAAAATTATATAATAACCTTAGGAGAAGCCAAAAAAATCAGCTTCACAGAGGGAATAAGTGCATGAAGAGGCCAAAACGTAGGTGAATGAAGCCACTTTGGTAAATTGGAAAGATAATTCCTTCATTAGCATATATAAAAACCAATTATTAGATGAAATAAATAATTTAGTGGCCTACAATACAAGGTTTAAAATAAGGATGATGGAAGGTGAGAAACCTCCCTCGGTATGCCAAACTTCTACTTCACAAGTTCCACATTAATTTTCCAAAGAAAAAGTGACTTCTACTACCATCCAAGCATAAAAAAATTAGCCTATTTATAAGGAGAATCAACCATAAGACAATAAGAACACTAAGGATTAGGTTGTTATCTTAAAGTTTCAGACAAAAGGGACTCAAATTACCTTCAACATAGTGGAAGAAATGAAGAAAAAAATAAACATGACTATGTGGGAGGCCCTATCCATTCCTTCTCAAATGAATTTATTGTAAGAATCATTTGAGATATTCAATCCTCATGAATCATGAATATCCTCTCTAACCATTTCTACAAACTTTTGTCAACCAAGGGAAGGAGAGTTTAAGAAAAGTAACAAGGCACTACCATTCTATATTTAATTGATAATAGGTAAGCACCTTGTCCATAACTATATGATTTATTTAGGTACAAGTAGCTCAGTCATGCCTAAGAAGATAATTTATATACTAGGTATAGAGTATATCAAAATTATAAAAGAAGTTATTCATCTATATTGTGTTGAGCATTGATTCTATTATTGAGACTTAGAATTAATGTCAAAGGATGTTCATGAGGGTTGTTGAGAAGACTTGTGCATGGGAAATCTAGTCTAGTGCAAGAAGGAGCATGGTGTATTAGTGAGATGAATGCATAGAGGCATAATAGGATGTTTGAATAAACTTTATAATGTATATGTATCATTTAATCACTTAAGGGAGGTTCAAAGTGTGCCTACAGAGGTAAAACCTATAGGACCTTTCATATAACTAGACTGGTCCTATACTCATATTGACCTAATGAGGGGCCATGATGTATTTTCAAGACCTCTGATGGATTAAAATAATTTTTATATCATTTTATAAGTTTCTTGATGATGTGAGTGAGGTAAAGAGTGCATGGATAATAGATATAAGGTCTACTTTAAGGCCTAATATGACCTAATTTAAAACTTCAAGAATAAATAGAGAGATGGTGGAATATTGGGCTATCAGGATTAGTTTCCAAGGTAAGCATGGAAAAATGAACATTGAAAAAGGTATGTCATGTTATTTTAGGTATGTTGACCAAGTCTGAGGTCAAATTTTGTAAGGAAAGGCATGGAATGTGGTTTTGAGTTTTCTTATGTGCATAAAATGAAGGGTTATCAACCTAAGAAGAACTTTCATGTGTTCTTTGGAACATGTAACCTATTAATGATAACTTAATAAATTCATGGTAGATGGAAAAGTTTCCTAGATCAAATTTCTAAGCATTGGTTTTTGTATTAAGGGTATAATCTTTATGAATGATCACTAAGACTATAAGGTGGTTTAAACCTCTTTAAAACCCTAACTTTGACTTGATATGTAAGATATTGATGGAAATGGATCATAATGTATTAGATGACATATTTTTATGATTGTATCATATATATTGGTCTCTTAGGTACCTTCAGGTGGCATTTATCTATCAGACGAGTCTATGGACCCTATAGGAAAATCTATGTTTCTTAAACATTTGCTATAATAGGTAGAGTTAACCAAGTCAAAGTTGATAAGTGGTGGAGGTTTAATATTGAGAATTATATATTATTCACATTTTGGTTTTTTAGTATGTTCCATACCTAAAATATGTTAAACCAGTTATGGAATTTGATATATCACTAAAAAGGCCTAGTGAGGAAGATGTGAGAAAAACCAAGTATACGTGAGAATGATATTAGGGATGTGTTTTCATAGATTAGGGATGGATAAAAGTGCATGGGGTTATTTTAAAATAACTATAAAACATATCTTTATTGAACAAAATTTTTGGATATGTTTTTATATGGAAGAAAATTACTCTCAAATTGACTTATCTAACTCAATAAGGTCTATGTACAGTGAAGCCATGAGATTGGTTTATAAGACCAATAATGATATATAAGTTTATAATATATTTATTTTAATTTTATATTATTATGTTTAAGAATAATATAAACCCATTTGAAGTTCATTAATGTGATTATATAGGTGTTTTAAGTCATTGTTTCCATGACTATGTTTCGAAGCTTATTGGCAGTTTTGAGTGGACTACTTATAGAGAAGGGTTTGAGTACTGTTTATTTGAGTTATGAGATACAATTAACATGGTGATGAATCTAAGATCATGAGGATTATATTTATATGACTTTTAACCATTATTTTGTTTCAAATTTTGTGTTTTTTGTTTAGTTATTCAAGACAGACTTTATGGGTATACACAGGCCTAATCGTGAATAGTGTTAATGACATGGTTCAAGTGGTGGTTGGAGATAAAAAGTGTCATGAACAAAATATGAGATTTTTATGGGTATATTAAAGTTAAATATGATTTTTTAGTCTTGTGTGAGAATTATGAGAGTGTTTGAAGGTGCTCAAAGAGTATTGTGTGCTAAGGAAGGCCTAATTGCATTAGATCTCCTTAAGGCCTAAGAGGAGTTTGGTCATATATGTTATAAATAGAATATTTTAATGATACATTCATGTTTTATACATGTAATAAGGCTAATTTAATTGATAAAATAATTTTTAAAATGTGTTTGATTGACCAAGAGGTGTGTGAGAAAAAGCCTAGTATAATAACAAGGCCTAATATGCCTAATTATCTAGGCTGAGTACAAGTTAGTTAAAGTGAGTAAGATAGAAATTTGAAGAGGTTTAAGGAGGTCTTGTTGAGCATTAATATGGTATATATAAATCATCATGTATATATGATAGGATTACCAAAGTTAATTATCAAGGTCATATCACCTAACCTAGTCAAGAAGAGGGTTAATTGAGTGAAGAAGGTAAAGGACAATTTATGCTTATGTGAAAAGAAAATTTGAGTGTGATAGAGAAAAATAAGAACATCATCAGTTTTTAGATGGAAATAATATAAAGTTAGACTACTTCAAAGTTTTTATTGAGTGGGTGCTTGATTAACAAGGGGGTTATAGCCTCCTATCAAGTTGGTGCTTGCTAAAGTCAAGTTGGTGCTTGATAAATTTAGGGGTTGGTGCTCCTTGTTGGGTTGGTTATAAAATAAAATTGATTCATGGTATTATAGGATAATTTTTCCAAGTTGTGTTTCAGTTGGTTTTATTCTCCTTGAGGGTTTCCACTCAAATAAGTGTTTAGTGTTATATGTTTTTCTCATCCTCATGGTTCTTAGTGTGTTACACATTTTTTATATTGTTTTGATGACTCATGAATGAAAAGGTAAAGAGTGTAAATTTTTAATGATTGATTCACCCCCCACCTTCTCAGTCACTTTGTTTCCAACATTTACTAGACATTTATTGTATGTATGTATATTGGATCTGTGTAGACTAGTTGACTATATAAAACATGAGTAAACATTTTTAAATATTCTATGCATGCTTGAAATATTGGTCATATGTTGATGTTTTGAGATAGGATCTTAAGATGGTTCTTGTAATACATTGAAACTTGGGTTTTGCATAAAAACAAAGTTGTATGTTTATTTTTATGTAACATAATATAAAGTGTTATTATTTATGGAAATAAAATACTTAAAAGGTAACGTTGTGATGTTCTTGATGTTAATTATGGTTTTTATAAGCACATAACTAGATATTTATAGCATTTTTATTGACTTACATATATCCATAAATATAAACGAAATTCATATTGTATTTGAGTTCTTGATGATTATATGTGTGCTAAGAAAATAAAGTGGGTATAGGTATTCTTCAATTTTGTTCAAAGTACATGAACGCAATTTTATTTTTATGAAAGAAATTAATTTGTATAATGAATAAGTTGGATATAAGAGATTATATATAGAAAAAAATAAATAATATTGGTTTGTTTATTATCTTGACACTTTTTTTTATAAATGATGAAGGCTTTCTATTGGTAATATTATACTTGTTGATTATGTCCTAGTAGAACTATAAGGATCTATTTTTCACTATATATTTCAGTACGAAACATGTTAAATAGTTAGAACTATAGGTTAAATTTGTTCTTTTATTTTTTAATTCAATGCATGTTGTTTTGAGGTCTCAAACTTGCACTTGGATTTCATGAAGTGATCACTAACATATGATAGATTTTTGTTGTTGAGATAAGTAAAACTATGTGTGATCATTTTGTCTTACTATTATAATTTATAGTGAATCTTAATAGAATTGTATTATGTCTTGAGATGTCACTTGAGGATAGTATGAAAATAGAAATATGAGTTTAGTTAGTTTTTTGGACTAATCTATTGTATAGCATTATCTTTTCAATTGCATGTTATGGAAATTAAGTTGTTTTACTTTAGTAGTAAATTATTCCACTAAATTCTTTAGGAAATGGAAGTCGTTATTAATGTAAGGCATGGTTCTATGTATCCAAGTGATGGTGTAGGATGTTAAAGTCATGTTTCCTTGCATTAATGTCGATTATGTTTTCTTTTTACCACTAAAGGATTAAAATTTGGTAAAGTTTGTATAATTTTTAATTCTTCCCCTAAATTGTATGTTACTAAATTTTACAAGTTCATATAGACATGATTATATGGATAATGATGTTAATTATGTTGAGTTTTATTGAAGTAAAATTAATAATCAATTTACAAGAGAAAGACCTTATAGGTAAGTGTTGAGTAAATTATTTTTACTATAGCTTACTTAAGTCTATAATATTGGACTATAAAATTATAAGTTATTATGAATGTTATCTTTGTATTTATTATTGGGTAATGTGGAATAATGGTACTACCATGATTATTAGTTGAATTCTCTGACTAGGTTTACAACCCAATAAAGACATAGGGGACACCATATTTCAAGAACCTTAAATGGGTGGTTGGTAAAACATTTGTAGGTATTAAATGCTTCAAGATATGTGTTATGTCATTTTTTAATTTTTTAACTCAATTGAAGTGTTAATTAACTAACTTGGGGTTTTGGTCATGATCACCCTATTTTTGAGTTAAAAATGATACTATGCAATCAAATAGTTATTTCTTGCATTCATTTTTATTGTTTGTTGATTCTTAAGAGATATGTTGTAGTTTTAAGAAACTAGTGAATTATTTATTTGTCTCAATGTGAATTAATTTCCTTATTATTTATGACTAAGGTTGAGAACTATAATAGTTATTAAGCGGCTAATTTAGAACTATCTCCAAGGAATTATATGACAAGTAGAACTCATGAATAGACCAATTTATGTCACTATGAACTAAAAAGAGACTAAGGAGTATGAATTCCTAATAAATTATAAATTTATGAATAAAAATTCTAGATATTATGGATGTGATTACTCACTTTACTTGTTTTGTATATCAACTCACATGATATTTTAATGAAGAATAAGTCTTGTGATGAGTTAATGTTTAAGATTTATATGAAATACTCTCAATTGTTGATTTTAGATTTTTATTATTATGTATGTAATCACTTTGATTAATGTATCTCTCATAAGTATGAAAATTAACTATTCAAGTTGTATTAAATATATAAATATATATTAGATGTATTGTTATAAATGTAGATAATCTAACCTTGTTATGATTTTGTGGGTTTCAGAAACAACTTTTTAAGGACTACTCTACCTTTTTAATTAAGTAGTGACAAACCAAACTAAACACTAGATTTATGTCTTGTACCTTGAGTATTTTATAAACATATATATTATTAGTATGAAGATTTTTTTATTTCATTTTTTATAATACATAGGTGGAAGTATCATAATGATGAAGTGACTAAATATGGATAGAAAATATAACCACGAAGATGTTGTTTGAACTTAGTGTTAATCATGTAACTTAGAAGTGGTTAAATGTTCATATGGTTATTGTGATAAGGTTTAGACAATCATGTACACGTATTTAATTTAAAGTGATGTTATTGGTTATAAATGTGTAATTATCAATGTTGTAAATTAGGATCATAATTCTAAAAATTCTAGAAAATTGTGGGTTGATTTTTTGGGTTGTGATAGTATTCTTTGTGGCCAACTATCTAAATTTACATTTTGTCGATCTAGGTGTTTATTATATTTTCCATAGTCCTCCATGTATTCAAAAATATGTATGTGTTACATTTTTTTCTCCTTATGTTCATTTTGAATACTTATCTAATTGTCCCATTCTACCTGGAAAGGAATTTTGTTGGCATCAAAGCTTGTGGAGGAAATACTAAAATTCATTTCCATCTCCTCCAATTATTTTTTATATTCTTTGGTCCATAAGTACCAACTATGGAATATTCAAAATAGGTGGTTGTCTCTGCTATGGCTTTCTACAACATGTCTATTTTTGGTGTTTCATTTTTTTTACCCTAGTAATGGACCAAACAATTGCTCCTCATAATATTTTATATATTTTGGATTGAAGAGGCTTTTATCCACTACAACCTTGGCATGTTTGATGAAATTATCTACTATTTATTCCAATTTTTTTCTCAATTTGCCATGTTGAACTTGGGTCATACTGTGGTCTAGAATTAGTTAAGACCATGCGAGACCTATTTGTTCCTTCTTCCAAATTAACACACCATGTCATAAAATCTATATCTATAATTTAGTTTAGGTTTTTCCCAACTTATTCTTTTTTATTAGTGTGAGATTATATAAAGCTACCATAATACGTCCTCTTGTGGTGGGCTAAATGAAATGCAATAGTACCATGATAGTAGAATTTAATTTCTTGTGTCAGCCTAATTATACCTTTATTGTTTTCAATTGGTCCCTCAAAGTAGTTATACTACTTGGAATGGTTATTATCTCACATATAACACTTTGTGTTTCTATCTTACTAGTTCCCCTATATCTTAGGAGTATACAAGTGTACTACATGCCTCTTTTATAGTTTTATCTTTTTCCTCCTTATCTTTTCTTATTTTTATTTTTTCCTATTCTTCCTTTTTTATCTTCCTCCCCCTTCTTATCCTCTTCCTATTTTTTTAATATCACTCTTCCTCCTTTTCTTTTCCTCCTATTCCTTTTTTTGGGTTCATCCTCCTTTATTTTCTTATCTTCCTCTTCTTCTATTTTCATTTCTTCTTCCTCATTTTTATTATCTTCTTCCTCTATTTTTATTTTATTTCTTTTTTATTATCTTCTTATTCCTTTTCCTTAGCTTCTTATTTACTTCTTCCTTTTCATTATCTTCTTATTCATTTTTCTTATTTTATTCCTCATTTTTATTTTTTTATTCCTTATGTTTCTTGTTTGTTACTTTCATTTTTATTTCCTCTTCTAATTTTTGTTTTTCATCTATTTTTTTACTTATACTATTTATTTTTTTCTATTTTTGGTTTCTCGTGTAGCTCTTTATCTACTTTTTCATTTTCTAATGTGTGTTGAGTCTGCTTTGTATCAAGCTCTATGATCTCCTATATTTTAAACATTTATTCTTCCAGATCCCTTTCTACTGATTTTATTTGTTGTATTGCAACTTATTTTAGTTTCTTCAATGCTTGGAGCTTTTTTTTTTTTTAAATTTTTTCTACCAAATATTTTTTATATTTTTTTCTTAGTTATATATGTTAATTTTCATTAATCTTTAATTATCTTCTAGGGACATGGTTATTCCCTATACTATCCTATCTAGTGATTTTTCTTGATATCTTTCTATGGCTATATTATCCTCTTTGATCTTATACTATGTTTATATTATTAGCTCTTGTAAATTTGTATGTAATCCTTGTAATATGACATCTAAGCTAAAAGGATTGAGATCTGTATGGTTGAAAGTTTCTCTTGTATTCTTTTCTAAACTTTCATATCTATATTGTTATGCATTTTTCTTAGGTTTGGTATATTTCCTTTATTTGTACATATTATTATTACTAATGTGTCCACATTAGGAACCTCTTATGTGATATAATTTCCCTTACAAATCTTTTCTTATGCTTGTTTTTCCTCTTCCAAATATTTTGTGTTTAACTATGAGACCTAAGTTTATCTACCCTTACATTTATTTTTGATGGATTTATGTTTATTATTACCCTCATTTATGGTCTATGGGGATGGAATTATTTTCATTTTATATCCACTAATATATAAAAAAGTATCTCCTACTACCATAGTAAATGTAGTAGAAACCTTTAGTTCTTCCTCTATTTAGATATTTATCTTTGTCCTCTTAAATTTTATCTCCCCCAACTTGGATTTATTTGTCCTTAAATAATAAGGGGAATTTCCCTTTGTAACCTTTTATTCTTCCTTGAGGACTCATCATGTGGTGGAATATTTGACTACAACTCCAATAGTATCCTCATCATGTTTCTAAATTTGTGGATCTAATGTGGGGGTCTCATTTTTTAACCACATTGATGTACATAGGATTGGGCTTATTTGTGATGGGATTACATATACCTATTTTTTGTTGTCTCTTGTAGTTGAACTACAAAGGGTACTCATGATGTTGTAGATGAATTGTATATAAGGAGTTGGGAGATAAATCCCACCTCACTCATAAATTGGGTGATTTTGGACTATTATAGTAAATCCCTAATTCCCATGATGATAGATTCTACTTGGTCATCCAATTTAAGAATTATCATCATCAAATATGAATTACACCTTAGTAAAGTATTTTTAGTATATACATAGAGAGATTCTAAATATCCCATTTCCCATGTTTATAATAATATTTTCCCACATTATAAAATGTCTTATCTCCCCCTCCCTTTGTTGTGTAGACTCTAACGCAATTTTAAATTACTCTCCTATAGTGGTTATTAACTAATCCTTGGTTCCTTAGGATGGTATTTGTGAAGTACATGTCTAAATATAATAAGAGGGAGCCATAGAAAAAATCATATGTACCTTGTTTAATAGTATATAGATTATCTTCGTACTACTCTATGAGTGTGGTAGTAAGGTCACACTACATGCCAGTAGTGACAATGTCCAAGGAAATCTTAACACTTCATATTATAAAAAATTCCTCTCAATTAGTTTAGTATATATTAAATGTGAATTATTTTATATCATATCAAACCTTAAGACTCATGATTCGTTAAATAGAGAGAGTTATTTTATTTGGGAACATTCTGGTGAGTGTTGCTACTAAAGTTTTACTCATAGTTTTATTATTATAATACTTGTATGGGTTATGAACCCAATTCATCAACCTTGTGACTATATGGATGATTATTAGTGTTATATATTATGGTATATCTAGGTACAACAAGTTTTCATGTGCCCTACTTAGCAGTTCCCTAATGATACTTTGCATGATTACAAGGTAGGGGAATCAACTACAAACATATACCTACATCTTATGAATAATATTATACTCTACCATATATTATTGATGTTGTGTTTATGGATTCATCCACATTATCACCACCCCCTTATGTTCCATTAAACAATGATAAATTTATGCCAATTTTGAATGGATGTAATTATAAGTGTCTTGTAATGTGATACCAAGGTGGGGATACTTGAGAATGCTCTATCAGCATTCAAGAGCTCAAAATTTTTAGAGTGTTTCTGTTAAGCACAAGCTTATATTGAGAGGGGGGGTGAATCATTATAAGATATTTTTTCACTTTTGACTATTAATATTAAATCAAAACCTCAAATTAATTCAAAATCAATATATTAAAAGCAATCAAAGAATACAATGCAAATAGACATAGATTTGCATAGAAACCCTTTCAGGAGAAAACCACAGAGAAATTATCTTAATATAAATATTCATAGGCACCAACCTACTCAGGCACCAACCCCAAAAACAATTTTGTAGGCACCAACCTATAGGAGCACCAACCCCTTTCACTGAGCACCAATTCAGCAAGAGACACCAATCTCTTCAAAACAAAGGCACCAACCTTCTCAAAAAAAAATCACTCTTCTATCTCAAATTTTTTGTCAAAACAATGGATGATAGAACACTTGCTTTATCTCCTTTAGATTTGATCAAAACTTGACTGTTTTCACTGCTATACTCTTCCTTATACTTGCTGATTTTTTCTTTTTAATATTCTCACAAAAATTTGCCTTTAAAATTTTTGCTCTTCTTTTATATATCTTCCACTTTTGAATCTACTCTTTTGCCATTTGTTATGCACTTATTTATAACCCATGAAAAGCCACAAATTAAGGTCATGACTCTTCAAGTGAAAATGTCCTTTTGAATGGTCACAACTCCTCCCAATAGGTTGTCCAAGGTTGAAAATTCCATCGACAATTTCATTCACTTCCATCGACATTCTCATTGACAATTCCGTTCACTTCCATTGACATTTATATTCACTTCCATTAACAATTCCGTTTATTTTTGGCAACAATTCCATTCACTTCCATTGACATTTCCATTAACTTTTGGAAATCAATTTCATTCACTTCTAGTAATAGTTCCATTTCACATCATTGACAATATTCCAGCAATCTCCCCCTTTATCATTGATGGCAACCACATACTGAAATTGCTCCCCCTTGCTACACTATCTCTTTTATCTGAATCCTTCTTTGCTATAGATCCCCCTTTTTGTGACATCAACTTTCTATACTTCTCCCCCTTTGACATCAATGGCAAAGGGTCTATCCAAGAGCCAGTACTTAGCTCCCCCTTAGTCAATGCTTCCCTTTAGTGGCAAGATGCAAAAGAAATTACTCCCAACTTCTGTCATAGGTACTCAAACATTTCCTTTGGAAGTGGCTTAGTGAAGATATATGCCATCTATTTAGATGTGGAAACATATTCTAATTTAACTTGTTGTTCTGCCACCTATTCTCTCAAGTAATGATACTGTATAAGGATATGCTTAGTTTTAGAATGCATAACTGGATTCTTTGAAATACTTATCGCACTAGTATTATCACAGAATATGGAGATTAGATGATTATACTCTACTTTGATATCTTTTAAGGTTTTTTTCATCCATATAATTTGTGTAGAACATAACACTACCACTATGTACTCTACTTCTATTGTGGATAGAGATATAAAATTCTGCTTCTTACTCAACCAAGATACTAGGCTATCTCCAAGAAAGAATGCTCCTCCACTTGTACTTTTTCTATCATCTACACAACTTGCCCAATCTAAATTTGTGTATGCTAACAATGTGAAGTCTTTACCTCTTGGGTACCACAACCCATAATCCAAGGTTCTATTTAAATATCTAAATATACATTTCATGGCTTGCACATGTGTTTCTTTTGGAGCTGCTTGAAATCATACAACTATACGTACTGCTTGCATGATATCTAGCCTAGATGCCATCACATATAGTAAACTCCTAATCATTGATCTGTAAAGAGTTTGATTAGTATTCAGAGATTCATCATCTTTCCTCAACTTTGTACCTATAGCCATAGGTGTGCTAACAGGGGCACACTCCTCCATATGGAATCTCTTCAACATCTCCTTCACATACTTGCTTTGGGATATGAATATTCCTTTGTTAGATAGAGAGATTTGTAAACCAAGGAAAAATGACAACTCACCTAACATGGACATCTCAAATTCCTTTTGCATTCTTTGACAAATATCTTAGACATTTCCTCATTGTCTCCTCCAAATATTATATCATCTACATACACCACAACAATTAACTGGTGATCTCCTTCAATTTTGATGTAAATATTACTATCAGCATATCCTCTCTTGAATCCTTGGTCTTGTAGGTATTTATCAAGCCTAGCATACCATGCTCTAGGAGCTTGATTCAATCCGTATAAAGCCTTATTTAACTTACACACATAATCCTTGTTTTTTGATAAGAGGAATCCTTCTAGCTGTTCTATGTAAACTTCCTCTTCTAGATTGCCATTTATAAATGCTGATTTAACATCCATTTGATAAACTTTGAAATTTTTGAATACTAAAAATGCAAGAAATATTTGAATTGATTCTAATCTAGAAACATGAGCAAAAGTTTCTTTAAAATCTACACCTTCTACTTGAGCATACCCATTACATACCAACCTTGCTTTGTTTCGAGTTACATGACCATTTTCATTCAATTTGTTTCAAAAAACCCACTTAGTGCCAATTACATTCTAATCCATTGGCCTGGGCACAAGTTCCCAAGTCTCATTCTTCTCAATTTGATCTAACTCTTCTTCCATTGCTTTTACCCAATGTTTATCATGACTAGCTTCAAAAAAATTCTTAGGCTCTACCTTGGATAACAAAGAGAAATTTACATGCTCAGGTATACTTACAATTCTTCTTTTGGTTTGCACCCTAGCATCAATGTTGCCAATGATCTGACTTTCAGCATGATTCCTCTGAACAAAGTGAGATGGTGCTTTGGTGTCCTACCTTTCAGATTCACTCAAATTTTCTACATTTTCTTCCTCCCCTTCTTCTTCTACAAGATTGGGTATTTCTAGAGGCTCTTCTAAAGGTTCTTTTGCCTTTTGATTCATGATCTCATCTATTCTAACATTAACACTTTCTACGATAGTTTGCAGCCTTTTTTTATAACATCTATAGGCTTTGCTTTTGATGGAGTAACCAAGAAAAATTCCTTCGTTAGCTCTTGAATCAAATTTGCCCAAGTTTTCTTCATTCCTATTGATAAAACATTTACTTCCAAACACTTTGAAATGTTTGATCGAAGTTGGTCTTCCTTTCCATAATTCATAAGGAGTTTTGTCATTATTAACTCTAATTTTCCCTTTATTTAAGATATATACTACTGTATTAAATGCTTCTCTCCATAATCTATCTGATAGCTTAGATTCATTCAACATAGTTCTAGCCATCTCTTAAATAGTTTTATTTTTCCTTTCCACCACTCCATTTTGTTGTGGAGTCCTTGCAGCTAAGTATTGTCTATTAATTCCATGATCTTCACAAAACTCAATGAATTCATTTGAAATAAACTCACCTCCTTGATCTGACCTTAGACATTTTATTTTTAGCTCTTTTTCATTTTCTACTAATGCCTTGAAAGTTTTAAACTTTTCAAATGCTTCTAATTTTTATTTTAGAAAGGCTACCCATGTCATTCTAGTATAATCATCAATGAGCAACATAAAGTAGCTCTCACCATACATGCTTTTAGTTTTGGTAGGACCATAAAGATTCATATGAATTAGCTCTAGTGGTTTGGTGGTCGAATATTCCTTTGTTCTGAACCTTGTTCTAGTTTGCTTACTATGTTGGCATTGCTTGCATAGAGTGCTTGAAGGTTTTGTTATCTTGGGCATATCTCACATAGCCTATTTTTTTCTTATTTTCACAATATTATCAAAATTTATGTGCCCTAACCTTCTATGCCATAGCCAACTTTCTTCAACTTGACTCAAACAACATTTCTCTCCTCTCATTTCTCCAAGCATGTATAGGTTGTTTGTGGTTCTATGAGCATCTACAATTAGTTCTCCCATGTCTCTTTTTTTGATCTCACAACCTTCAAAAAATAACTTGAGTGTGTGTCCTTGATCACACATTTGGCTAACACTTAGAAGATTATGCTTTAACCCTTCCACATATAACACATTTTCTATTTGGTTTTTCCATTATCGAGACTAAGTGTACCTTTTCCTATTATTTTGGCTATAGTGTTGTCTCTAAACTTCACTGTGCCTTCATTGACCCTTTTTAATGAGATGAATTTTTTGTTATCTCCAGTCATGTGTCTCAAACATCCACTATCAAGAAACCATTGTTGTCCTTCATCTCTAGCATGGAATGCTATTTGAACAATCATGGATTCTTCTTGCTTCTTCTTCCAGGTCTTTGATGGTTCTCTTTTCTTTATCACTAGTGCTTTGAACTTTTTATCTTGTCTTATAGATTCAAAAACACTTCTACAATAGCATGCTATATGTCCATAGTTGTTGCACTTGTAACAAACTATAACTTCATCAAAGTTTGATAAGGGAGAAAACAAATTGTAGTTTCAGTTTGAAGCTCCATAGGTTCCTTTGTTTCTACTCCTGACTTCAATATCCTTGGCTCTCTTTCTACAATCTAATTTATTATGACCAAAATGATTGAAATAATAACAATATCCATCAAAATAATTACCAAACCTAGTTTTATTTGCATATCTTGGAGCAAATGGTCTTCTGAAGTTTGATCTCCTTTGCTTTCTTTGTTGATAGAGCTAGTTTTTTTATTTTCGGATTCTTCCTTCGTGGTCTCCTTTGTCACTAGTTCCTTAAGAGTTTCAACATAGCTCTTATCTTTATCTTTTGCATTCTCATTCCCATTGCCTGACTTGTTAGATGGTGATCTTTGACTCTCTAGAATCTTATTCAAAACTTGAGTGCTTTTCTTAGATTTCAATTCACTTGCTATTTTATAATTCACCTTTTCTAGATCCCTTTTTAAAACATCTATTTTAGATTCATACCTTTCATAGCCTTCTCCTTTCTTCTTTAGCTGATCCATTAGATCTTCTTCAATTTTATTTGCTTCTTTGATTTGGATTTTTAGATCAGCAATTACTTTTTTTGATTCCTCAAAGACTTGTGATGTCTTCGCTTTGAAGTCTCGATTCTCTTCTTCATATTTTCAGAGTTGTAAATTTAGTTTATAATTCTTCTTCTTAAATGCTTTTATTTCTTCCAACATTCAAATAAGTTCTTCTTCAAGGTTCACTTCACCTTCTTCCATGTCTTCATCTTCCTCCAAATTATCTTTGTTGGTGGTGGCATTTTCTTCTATAGCCATGAACAGAATCTCTTCATTATCACTCTCAACATCACTTTCTTTATTTTCTTCAGATGAGCTACTATACCTCTTGGATAATAGGCTTTTCTTTTGTTTCTCAAATCTTTGCTTGTCTTTACTTGGCTTGAATCCCTTTTTATACTTTGATTTGTTTCTCTCATCATCGCTATTTCCTTTATTTGGACATTTGGCTACAAAATGACCAATTTTACCATAATTAAAGCATTTAAATGGTAACTTTCCTTTATATTTGCCTGATCCTTTCTTTAGCTTCTGAATGAATAGAGATTTATTTTCATCTTCTTCACTACTTGAATTTTCACATGATTCCAGTTCTTTGATCTTCTCTTTCTTCGAGACCTTGAATGATGCTTCCTTCTTCGACTGTGTCTCAGATTTAGTTCCCATTTTGTAGGCCATAATAATTCCATGGAGATCATCCATTTTCATCATGTCTAAATCCTTCATTTCTTCAATGGTGGAGACCTTTGCATCAAATCTCAATGGTAGGGATCTTAGGACTTTTTGAACGATCACATATTCTTCAATTTTCTCTCTAATTCCTCGAATGACATTAGCAATCTCATCGACACGAATAAGATACCCAACAATTTTTTCATCATTCTTCATTTTTAAACTTTCAAACTACCTCTAGTGGGTTTGGAGTTTTGCTTTTCTAACCTTACTATCACCTTCATAAATAGTGTTGAGTTTATCCTAAATCTCTTTTGCAGATTCACAATGCATAACCTTAACAAACTCATTTTTTGAAAGCCCTTGTTAGATTGCATTCGTAGCTTTCGCATTGTTCTCACTGGCCTTTTTTCCATTGGCATCCATTGGTGCAATTTGTGGCATTATGTATCCTATTACCACTATTTGCCAAATATCAAAAACTAGGGCCATCAAGTAAGTCTTCATTCTTATGCTCCAAAATGCATAATTCATTCCATTGAACAAAGGAGCCTTGTTAGTGGAGAAACCATCTAGCACTTGAGATCCTGCCATATGTGCTTTCCAAGATCTACCTTCTAGCAGTTGTGCTAACACCGAAAGAACCAGCTCTGATACCAATTGTTAAGCACAAGCTTATACTGAGAGGGGGGGTGAATCAGTATAAGATATTCTTTCGATTTCGACTATTAATCTTAACTCAAAACCTCAAATTACTTCACAATTAATATATTCAAATCAATCAAAGAATACAATGCAAATAGACACAGATTTTCATGGAAACCCTTATAGGAGAAAACCAAAAAGAAATTCTCTTCATATAAATATTCGTAGGCACCAACCTACTAGGGAACCAAACCCAAAAACAATTTTGTAGGCACCAACCTATAGGAGCACCAACCCCTTTCACTGAGCACCAACTCAGCAAGAGACACCAATCTCTTCAAAACAAAGGGACCAACCTTCTCAAAAAAAAAATCACTCTTCTATCTCAAATTTGTTGTCAAAACAATAGATGATAGAACACTTGCTTTATCTCCTTTAGATTCGATCTACACTTGAGTGTTTTCACTACTATACTCTTCCTTATACTTGCTGATTTTTTCTTTTTAATATTCTCAAAAAAATTTGCCTTTAAAAATTCTGCTCTTCTTTTATATATCTTCCACTTTCAAATCTAATATTTTGCCATTTGTTATGCACTTATTTATAACCCATGAAAATCCACAAATTAAGGTCATGACTCTTCAAGTGAAAAGGTCCTTTCGAATGGTCACAACTCCTCCCAATAGGTCAGCCAAGGTTGATAATTCTGTCAACATTTCTATCGACAATTCCATTCACTTCCGTCAACATTTCCATTCACTTCCAGAAACAATTATATTCACTTTTGTTGACATTTCCGTTCACTTCCATCAACAATTTCATTTATTTTTGGCAACAATTCCATTCACTTCCATCAACATTTCCATTCACTTCTGGCAATCAATTTCGTTCACTTCTGGCAATAGTTCCATTTGACATCAATGACAATATTCCAATAGTTTCTTATAATTTTGTCACTTAATTTATTTTTATCTAACTAATTAAGGCACCTCCATATTTTCTTCTCTATGTTTTAGGGTTCTATGTAAAGTATATGTAGTTCATTCAAAACTTTTGTAGAGTGTCATTATCAAAAGATTCATAGATGATTTGAGGAGTTAAACCCTTTTTCTATAACTTTGTTAATTTGGTCATTAAGTACAATCACAAAATAAAAAAATTATCTTCACTTATTATTTATGATTGTTCTTACCTACCTTCCATTGTCTTTTTATCTTAACTAATTTTTCTTTTTTAATTTCCTATTTTATTCTCATCCTTATCTTTATGTCATCATTTTCTTCTATTATTTTTAATCTATTTTCCTATTTCTCACCAACCACCCATTTATGTTTTGTTATCTATCTAATTTAAATAATCTATGAGTTTCATCCTAATATAAAAATAAATGTATCTATTGTATTATTTAGGGGAGGCATTTTTCACTGATCTATACTTCCCCTCTTTGTTAGTCTCCTAAATTTTTAATTTTTAATCTTAAGAAAATTCTAATATTTATTTTACCTAAGTAATTTTTTTTATTTGGGGTCTTTTCATTCTATTATTAATTTTTTTTTAATATTTTCTCCTATTTATGTGTGTATGTATGTAAAAACAAATGTATCTACAATATTATTTAGGGGAAGCATTTTTCACTGATCTATACTTCCCCTCTTTGTTAGTCTCCTAAATTTTTAATTTTAAATCTTATAAAAGTCCTAATTTTTATTTTACCCAAGTATTTTTTCATTGGGATATTTTCATTCTATTATTATATTTTTTAGAAAAAATTGTTTATGTATGTATGTACATACATACATACATACATACATATATATTCCAAAATTGTTTGTGTTTTTCTATTTTTTCTAAATTGTATTAATATTTTTAGTTTTTCCCTCTCATCACCCCTTATATTTTTTTCCTAATATAATTGCTAAATGGTTACATGATCAACAACCAAAAACTTAGTCATATATCATAAGTTACCTTAGAAAAGTTTCTTGACTCACCTTGTTGTATTTATAGACAATGCCACCCCTTATCTAACCATATAATTTCTTATCACATTTTGTAATAGTAATCTACAATTTACAAATTTAAGTGTGATCCATTTAAAAATCATTTCATCAATCTCATTACAAATGTGTTTAATCATATTTCTAAAGATTATAAAATTTACTCAATGATATATGGTCCTATCCATATTATTTTTAGTTTGCCTATCTTTTTATATTTAAAATTATAAATTAATAATTTATTATGTACCTTGAATTCATTTTTTTAATATGTCAGTCATGCCATGATTTTTGTCATCATTTTTCTTATGTTTGGTTATATACAACTAAGAATACTTTTTCATAATTTTTTTCTAATTCTATGAGTCTCTTGTGTAATGACTATTTTTCATTAAATCTAAATGTTATACCTAATCTCAAGCTTGATAAAATATCATACATGGGTATTTTATCTTACAATCCATACACTAGTTGAAATGAACAATATTTTATAAATCTTTAATATGTTATGTGGTAATTCCAAAGTACCATAGGTATCTCTATATCACAATTAAAAATCTCCATGTTGCACACCTTAGTTAATTTTTTCCTAAAACTTAATAAATGCATCTACTATTCCATTAACATGTGTATGGTATGGGGTAATTTGATTATGTTTTATTAGGAAATGCTTGAGTAACTATGTTATGGTGTTATTTGTGAAATGGTTACCTTGATCACTCATTATACTGAGGGGTCATCTAAGTCATGTAATAGTATTTTAATGAAAAATTTTATGGAGGTTTTCACTATATAATCCTTTGTAAGTAGTGCCTTAGCTGATTGGTGTAGGTACTTTATACCTATGATGATAAATCTTATTTTACTTCTTGATGTGGACAATTTTGATAAGTAAAATAAATTACAAAGCCCATTTTTTAAATGGGTATAATGTTAGTACTAGTTTTGATGGAATTTCATCTCAATTTTTGGGTTTCCCTATCTTTTACAATATATCACAATTCGAAGCATACTTGTGTGTATCCTTGGACATTGTTGGCCACCAAAGACTGACTATATTGGAGTTTAGTAATACCCTCTCTATAATTATTTCCTCCTAGTATATAATCATGTACCTCTCTCATGATTCTTTCTAACTCACATGGTAATTATACTCTTCATAGAACCTCATCCCTCCCCTTTTTATATAAGGCTCCCTCAATAAGTGTGAATTAAAATGTCAAATCATCAATATTTTACATTATATTTTACCTTACCCTTTAGGTAACTCTATTGTAGCTAGAAATTATGAAATATTTTCTATATCTTTTTGGATTACCTTAATGTGGAAGAGATGAGCTTTAGGGAACTCATCCTTGCTTGGGCCCACATCTTATCTTGTGGTTATATTGGATAAATGATTTGGTTTTATTAAACAAAGTTTCAATATAATATTAAATTAAAATTCCTAAAAAATATTGACCAATGTCATATTATTCTTTAAATTATAGGCATATGTTATTACTTGCATAACCTTCCCCATTTTTAGTTTGAAAATAGGGACCCTCTTTTTAATTTGGGCAGGATAGGTTTGGTTAATCCAATTTTATCTTATTAGATGATTATATTTGAAGTGGTGTAGTATTCATCATTTATCTAATGAATCATCCTTGTAGTTTAACATCAGTTCATACCCCTTGATGTTCTAGGGATCCTAAGTCTAAGCTAGGTCATTTGACATAGTTTGCCTTTGAGAGGGCTTATGACCATCTTAACACTTTCCCTTAGAAGAAGTTAATTTGAATTTGAATAGCCCATATACATTTAGATTTTTTGGGTAGACTCAAGTTATATTTTTTTTGAGATTAGCTTGGTCGAGTCCTTATATGTTGAGCTTGAGTCCCTCGAGCTCAAGTCAGACGAGTCAAGTTATGCCAATCTAATCTATCAAAACCCCCATCTCAATCACTTTGCTTCTAATAGATTAAACAACTATCAAAACCATAGGGGTTGTTAAATTCTTAAACCTAACCTTGCATGCATTTCCTAACCTCTCCACTACCCAAGATATCTCTATCATAAACTTGCCTACCTTTTTTCCATTTGAATTTCAAGAGGAGTCACTACAAAAATGGGTGAGTAATTGTTATCTAACATGTCACACATGTTGTTAAGGACTATATATGGAGCCAAAAAGGCTAAGGATATGTGTATAATTCATATAGATCCATACTCATCCAATCCCATCAACATGAACTATACAATGGATGAATTTTTAGATAGTTCAGTATTGCATTAGCCTACTACACCTTTAGAGGAATTACTAGATGTAGAATTAGATGAATGTGATAATGAGTATTATGGATTTGATCCATATGATTATATGGAGTAAATAAGACTAGGAAATTAATACATACTTAAGGATAACTCTATTGTTTTGAACCTCATAAAATCTCAAGAGGACCTTGAAGGCAAATTACAACTATTCTTCAATAGCTCAAGAAGTAAAAATTGTGTAGGTGTAGGCATTGTGTTAATCTCTCCTCAAAATAATTTCATGTATTCAAGATAAAATTTAGTTGTACCTATAATATGGATAAATATGAGAAATTGATCCAAGGTCTCTAATTTTCATAATATAAAGGAATTAAGATGCTGTAATTATTTGGGGATAGTGAGCTTATTAGAAATCAAGTGATAACCCAAATGTATATAAGGATAGCCTACTAAAGGCTTATTATCACAAAGTCTAAGTTCTCATTTAAATATTTTATGATTTCAACATACAAGTTGTGTCAAGGAAGTGAAATACTGACATAGATAGGCTTGCCATAGTAGTCTCTCAATATGACCTCCATAATTATGTTGTGAGACATTCATGATAGATTTTCAAGATTATATTTAGAATTAAAATTCTTGGAAATGATGTTGATTGGAATGTGTTTGAGAATGATGAGAAGATCAATAATTTTTTATAAGAGGAACCATAATTTTATGACAAAACTAGTTAGGGTTGAAAACATAGTATGAAGATCAAATCATCAAATTAGAAGGAAAAAATTACCTAAAGGATTAATCATGCTAGAGAACATCTTAGACTCTGATGACCAGTTCAAAGGTGAGAAGAGGAACATGATGGTAAAGAAAGAGAATTGTGAGCAAGTAGTCATTTTCAATGATAAACTCTTGAGATTTGGGAAGGTATTCACACAACCTAAAAAAAAGGTTTATTCACATTTGTATAAACTATGATGATATATTCACATGGAGTTGCCAAGCTCTTAAAGGTTTTGACCTAGCCTTAGCCCAACATATAATTTTGTTAGACCCCAATGCCAAGATGTTTAGGTAGAATCAAAGGCCTATAAAACCTAAATTATAATAGATAATGAGGAATTAATTGACAAAAATCATTGAATTTAGCATCATATTCCCAATTAAACACTCCTTTTGGGTAGCCAATTTAGTTCCACTAAGAAATAAAAATGGAGAGATCAGGGTATGCATGGATTTTATGGACTTGATTAGAGTATCCTCTAAAGATCACTATTCCCTTCCACTTATGGAATATATCCTCTAAATAGTATCAAGGCTAAAATGTTTTTAATTTTTGATGGCTACTCGAGATACAATCAGATATTGGTACAAGAGTTTAATCAGTTTAAGATAACCTTTACCACCAAATAGGGCACCTATGCTTTTAGAAATATGCCTTTTAGTCTGATCACCACTGGTGTGATTTTCCAAAGAGATATGGGCATGGCCTTTAATGTCCTAGTAAATGATATGATCCTAGTTTACCTTGATGATACCACCTTTTTTTCCAAATGTTTAGTTGATCACTTGGATCATTTGAATTAAATTTTTGACATATTTATAGAATTTAGGGTATCTTTAAACCTAAATAAGTGTGTATTTATTATCTTTGATGGAATTTATTGGGGAACATTATTTCTAATCACATATTAGCCATTATAAAAAAAGATTAGAATCTATTAGGTCACTTTCTCTACCAAGCCACAAGAAAAGCCTCCAAAGTTTTTTGGGAAAAATAAACTTTCTGAGAAGTTTTATACCAGACTTTGCTTCATTGTCAATCCACTTAACTCTATGCTCAAGAAAAGTGCCACTTTTAGCTAGACAAGAGAAGTTAAGGAAATATTTTAAGAACTAAAAAAGATCAATATATAAATCCCACACACTTTTAAATCCATGTTATCACAAGTATTCCATTCTCTATGATTTTCGAAGGAGATGAAAACATATCAACAATATTAGTACACAAAAATAGTGATAAAATGGAGAAGCCTGTTACTTTATTCAGTAAAGTGATTAAATATTATGAAATAAGATATATATTCATGGAAAAAAAGTGTTAGTTGTCATTAGATCATTGAATAGATTCATAAACATGTTATCTAATAACAAGATTCAATTGATGGTCTTGCATCCAAGTGTGAAAGAGTTTCTGTTAAGTATAAATATCAATGAAAAAAGAATTGGTTGGATCACCAAGGTGATGGAATAAGATATTGAAATCAAAATAACAAAGGTCATAATGGCAAAAGGATTGTGTGAATAATTACAAACTATCTTATAAGTTGAAGGTAAAATAATCTGTATGTTACAATAAGAACAACCAACTGATCATGATCCTCTTAGTTGATGAAATCAGAGCATGAAGGCTTTTCTCCAGTTAGGTGGGAATCCATAAGGTATTGATGAATCCAAAAGAATAAATTTTAGGTTTCAAGTTATTACTTATATTCTTACCAATGATGGGTTGTTTAGAAAAGACACCAATGGAGTTCTTCTAATATGTATAAAATAGAATTAGACTGACAAGATCCTTCAATAGTTTCATGATGGATTGTCAGGAGGACATTATTCACCCAAAACCATTACTATCAAAATCATGAGGATTAGTTATTATTTTCCAATTATATTTAATTATGCTCATAGATGGTGATAAACTATAGGAAATGTGCTTTTTTATAGGAAAATAAAGCTAACATCTCTTCCACTTCATCCCATCCAATATGATTAACCATTCTCTCTTTAGGGTCCATATTTCATTGGATCAATCAACCCTCATTCAAGTGCTTGACATAAGTGGATTATAACTACCATATACTACTTTAAAATATGGAATGAAGAGGTAGTGATCAAAGAGGCAAAAAAAAAATATCCATCTTGGATATCTATGAGGGAATTGTGACTAGATTTGGTGTTCCATCCAGCATCATTTATGATAATGCATTGTATTTTATTACAACCAAAATAAGTTATTGGGATGTCAAACACAACCCATTTTTATTGCCTCTTCAAATTATTACCCTCAAGGTAATAGTTTAGCTGAGCCAACTAATTAAAATATGATCCACATCATCAAGTGAACCATGGAGATTAATCAATAAACATGGCATAGGTAGCTAAAAATATCCCTTTGGGTACACATAATAATGCCAAAAATGGAAATAGGTAATTTTCCCTTCATGTTTTTATATTGAAGAGAGGCCATGCTACCTATGTCACTAAAAATTCCCTTACTAGAGATTACCCACTAGCTAGAGCTAATTGATAATGATCCTATGATGGTAAGGCTAACTAAAATAATGGAGTTAAAAGAGACCAAAGTGAAATAGATGTATACCTTAGAGCTTCAACAAGATCAAATGAATAAAACCTTTGATAACAAGGATGATGATAGAAGTTTTTAGGAAGGAGACTTATTGCTCAAATATGATGTGGATAGACTAAAAGTTGGGAAGAACATAAAGTTTGATGTAATATAGAATGGTTCTTTATTATGTCATCATAAGATGCAAATATCCCAACACTATTCAACACTCAAGGTTGAATGGAGAAGATTTATCGATCCTAGTCAATGAGATCCATCTAAATAAATACTCTTGAACTGATTTTCAACTTATATATATATATAGTAGTTTAGCTACATTTTATTTCCTCTAAGTGCTATGACATAGTATCTAAGTCATTTTATTTTTTAAAGTGTTTTGTAACTTTTTTTTGTTTTTGTTCTTGATTTTATTATCCATATGGAGGTGAATCTTAGTTATGTTATTTAGTATTAAGATAAGTAGGTTACATTAGGGTTATTTTCTCAAAATAAAGATTTCTAAAATATTTTATGAATCCATGCCCAATGGATTGATTTAGAAATCTAATAGATTAATGCTTAGTATTAAATAATCCCACAAAGATTTCTATAATGTTGACCATTTTATGTCACCATGGGGAGGTTGCATCTAATTCAGTTTAGGTCTTCATATCACTTGTATGTTCTCAAAGTTTAATCAATTTAGGGGAAATCAAATGAGCATGAGGTCAGGCCTAGATGAGTTTCAACATTTAGACATTTTGAGGAGGTTTTTGAACATGCATTAGTCTTCTCAACCTACATTTCATCCTTATTGATGAACATAGATCACTCTTGAAGCTTGCATGGGTTAAGTAGCAAAAGTACTTAATCAATTTTCAATGAGTCTCCTAATGTTGACTTTAAGAGTTGAGGGGATAAATTGTGAGGGGACCCCAATGACATCTTGATGGATTCCTAGTTTTTTAGTCATAGTGGTAATTTGGTTTAATATAAAAACACCATGTGATAACCATTTGTATCTCTTAGTGGTCCCAAGTTTATTCAAAATGTAATTTGACACTTATTCAAAATTATCTAAAGGATATCGATTTCCGCAAAGTGGTAGGTTAGTAGTATGCTTTTGTTTGTTGTAATCTCAGTGACCCAGTGATCTAAAACCATCTATACAATTTCAAATCATTTTGGGAAGTGGGTGAGTGGTATGTCATCACATATCACAATCTTGTTGCTCTCAAGTCCCAAGGTGTTCCATGCAAGCCTAGTAGAGTATCATATCAATGGTGAGTGGGATGATGCCACATGGTGAAATATTGATTCACCATAAAAAGAAAATTTAACATTGTACTTGAATCCTCAACCTAGTAGAAAAATTAATAGGAAAATCCACATGGTAGGGACCCATATTTAAATCTCAGGGTCCATGGCTAAGGCTAAAAATTTAGAATAAATGACTAACTTTTAAAGGAGACCCAAAGAGAAGTTTGGTACCAAGAATATTTTTGGCCTTATCATCCTTTCCCAAACCTTATTAGGGTTTTCAAATATTTACCATACCTGATATGATAAAATGGTGACATGAAACACCTTATTAGAGAGTTTTAACACATATAAAAGGGATTATACTTACCTTTTTGGAAAGTACTTGGGCTCAACCTATTGGGATGTCAAAGTTGTCATAATTTTAAGAAGCCAATAACCAATAAACAAGAATCATTTATTCCTATCAGTCCCCACACTCAGTCCCCTAGTGCATCAAATTATTAGATCTTATAGGAATAAGAACTAACTAGAGAGTGCCACATAAAAACAATTAACCTAAGAACCAATCACAACTTCTAAGTCTGAAAGGTGCTAGACCTTGTCAAATTCCTAGGGTGTCAATAATGTTAGATCTAGGATCCAATCAGAGCATAGTAATTTTGGACCAAGTTAAAGGAAGACACATGGACACCCATTATCCTAGGCTCCCCTTGGACTGATATCGTATACTAACATTATAGGCACTTAACCAATGAGAATCTTCCCAGGATTTAACCTTCTTTTAGACCCTAGGGAACTAAAGCACCAATGATGATCTACTACATGGATTTGGCTAGGCTTAAGTGCATAAGTTATAACCAAGTAACAAAGGAGATAATGGGTGGAATAGTGTCACATCATTAGTCATCAAACTTAAAACTGATGACCCGTATATCCATCTAGATCATCATAAGCAATAATTATAAAATCAAAACATGATGTCTCAAGGATCATAAGATTATGAGATGAATGAATTAATAAGATGTTGTATTTATCATAGTATATTATATTAATTCCATATCTATATAATTTAATGCTAATATATCTAATAACATTAAAACATGAGTGAGACTAGCATGATGAGATCATGACCAAAGCATATAGGAAAGAAGCATCTTGATGACAACCATGGAATGAAAGTCTATAAGGGGAAACATTGGAAGTAAAAATGATAAAAATTAGCCAAAATCTACTAATGAAAGTAGTTCTGAAAGATCTATATCTACATTCCTATGCATGAAAGATTACAAATAGAGTAATGTTTGTTGAGCAATTAAATATTGGTTTTTACACAACCAATGAGAGAGTGTGTTGAGTTGACCAGTTCAAGTGTGAGGCAATCATCAGCATGCCTTGAGGATGTAGTCAGAGTCCTAATTACCTTTGGCCATCCCTATCTGATTTGTATCAAGATTATTTATCTCAATTTATGATATTTAATTCAATTCTTTCATCTATAATTTTGATTGTAATCAATGACTCATGGGCTTCCCATTTACTATAAAATTATGGGCCATTCATTATAATATGGTTCACATTTATAGGCACAATAATGTTGACAAAATTTTCCCTCTATGAGCCCTTTACCACATGAACTTTATATTTTAATGATAATTCATTTCACCTCTATCTATTATTCTACATCTTGTGCACATATTATGGTTTGTTTATCTTTGTCTATGGATAAATTTCATCCCTCTCATTGCTTTCCATCCTAATATCTTGTGAACAACTTGTATTTTTTGTTATAGGTCATATTGTGTGTGCATATAGGTCTATGCAGACACTTTCTATGATTTTTTGTCATCCCTTTTATTATTTTAATGTGTTCTACACCTCGATGTGAATTAATTATGTAATTGAAGTGTTCATATTAGAGCCTGTTTGATGTTTTATTATCCTCTACAAATCATAGAGTGTTTCTTAAAATTATAGAGTTTCTCTTTCTAATCTTGGTGCATTACCATTTTATCTTCCACACCCCTTCTCCCTTTTCCCATAGTATATTTTTGATTTAGAATTAGCAATGGATTTCCTTTCAACTCTTTTAGGCCTACATGTTAATCCTAAATCAAATGCAATTAGATTAAAAGTAATCCCACCTTCTCTAAAGGTTCATCCTAAGGAGTGAAAGAGTACCACACCTTGGGGGATGATCCCATTATCTCATTGAACCATCTTCCAATTCAGTGGGTGCATGGTTTGAGTGATAAAAAATACCATTTTTAAGGAAGTATAATTAAAATATCTTATTTTGGACAAACATGCTTATGTGCTAGTAAAGGTATAAAATAAATTCAAAAATTACATCCTAAGGAATAAAGTTTATGTTATGGTTTCATATCCTATTATAAAAATTATATTGGGGGAAAATGAACTTGGATAAAGAAGATGTTGGGTCTCAAAACTTCAATAAAATGACATTAAAGTTACATTTATGAAGCTAGTTCAAGGCCATGGTCTATTTTAATTGATCTCTAAAATTGAACCTAGTACTTTTATTATCTAATTTAATTAGTATAAGTTGAAGCACATCCCATGTTATGATTATATCATTCACCACTTGATAAATTGAGTTATACCAATTGGCCTGGATAGGAATAAAAAGATAGCATTATGGTTAAAGGTTACCCACTACATACTAAAAAATTATGTCATGTACCATAGAAATCATGAAGGGATTACTTAAGATTATTAATAGAATAGGAAACACTAGATGTCATGACTTTTTACCATGATAAATTATGTATTAACCATCCTTATAGCAATGTGACATTCCATAACATCTTAAGGTATGGTTATTATTGGCCAACATTATTCAAGGATGAGCATACTCATGTGATATCTAGTCATATATGTCAAACCTATCCAAAATGATAAGTTCATGTTGTTATGCCCCTTCAATAAATAATTATAGAGTGTCCCTTTTCATAATGGGTCCTAGAATTTATTAGATTCAGAAATCCAAACTCTTTAGTTGGCCATAGATTTATTATTAAAAGGATTGACTATTGCACAAGATGGCCTAAAGTAAAACACACCAATAATATCAATAATGAGGAGATAATTAGATTCATTGAAGATCAAATTATAACTAAATTTGGTAAACTTGTGTAAATTTTGTGTTATAATGGCCTACTTTCCAATTAGTTGAGTTTCCTGAGTGGATATATCATAACAAAATTACATTGAAGTTATATTCAAACTATTACCCAAGGAAATGTTTTGGCTAAGTCACAAATAAGAACATATTGAATTTAATTAGTAAACCAATAGAAGAGAACCCACATAGTTGGCATTCATACTCAAATATGCTATGTCAGATGATCAAACAAGGCATAAGAAAATTCTCAAGAGCTCTCCCTTCATGTTTATGTATGATGTGGAATCAATATTTCTAATGACACTCAAGAGACCCACATATCATTTCATCAATGACTGCATGGAAGAAAATGAGATGGTCAATCTAGTATATTGAACCTATTTCATATGGATGATATGAGATATGAAGACTTGCATAAGTTTAGCATGCACCATGTGATTGTTAAAATACGGTTTGATAAAAAAAATCATAGGTCAAATAATTTTAAAATTTAAACATGGTCTTATTATGATACAAATCCCAAGAGAAGAAAGGTAAACACTCTAAGATAAGTCCTTTTTTAATAGGTCCTTATCAATTTGTAGAATTGATAGGACAAAATGCTTTCAGATTGAAGAATATACAAGGAAATGACCTATAACTACTAGTTAATGGATAGTTTATGAAGCATTAATTCTTATTTATTCCATCCAACACCATTTTATAATGAGGTAGGAGGTTTTTTTCATGTATATATTGTATCATGTTTCATTCTTTTTTAGATTAAGTTTGCTTCCTACTATTTTTTTGTTTTCTTTCATTTTTCCTATTCCCCCCCCCGATCATTTCAATTGGATGGTTTTTTCAGAATCATTGATGTGTTTTCAATGTGACCTATAAAATAAAACTTTAATGAGGTTTATTACTTGTAATATCATGTGAAATTAATTATGTTAAAGATGGACTCATGGCATTATTATCTCAAACTTTCCTTATAGACCATTGATTGAATTTTTTTAGAAAAAGTAAAGCTTGCTCATAACCAAAATTACATCAAAGTCAATCTAATACAAAGTATAAAATGAAACCACAATGTTGAGATTGAGGTGTTCCTAGTTTTTTCTTAGTAAGTCACTTCACATGGTGAGTATATGCATGAAAATTGTCCAAATTTTAGAAATTAGGTGGTAAGTAATAATTATTGAATAAATCCATAAATTGGAAAAACATTTGTTGTAAATTTTTAGGGTTCTAAAGGTTGGTTATTCAAAATAGAATATTTGAATTTTAGAAGTGTTTAATTTTTGGTTGACACCATCAAATTGCACTCTTTCATATCTGAAGAAAAATGTAAGAAATGAATAGATTTAATTTTATCTTAATAATTATGTATTTTTTTAAGTCTATAATTTCACTGATGGATTGATCCCAACCTTCAATGGATTGAATAATGAAATCATAAATAAATTAATCAAAATGTACAACCCAAATTCTTTTCTCAAAAGGATGATTCAAGCAATCTCCATCACATGCTTTCTAACCTGGTTGGCAATGAAGCAAGGCCATGATTGGGCCAAATATATTTATATTAAGGTAATCAATTCATGGATGGTAGTAGATCAATTACCATACCATCCCCTAATGCCAAACATCCAAATTTTCCTTCTCAAACATTTTAATTTTTTTTGGATAGGTTTAAATTCTTTTATGTGAATGCAAAGGGATATAAAAAAACCAATCACTTTTAGACCACACTAATTGTATAAGGTAGAATTGGATCTTAGTATGTCATATGTTGAAGTAGATTTTAGTGCCTTCATCCTTTTGATTTTGTCTAACAAATTGTCTTGTATTTTGTGCCTATTGTCCAGGTGTGAAGATATATAACCTAGGTTTTAAATTCTAATAGCATTTTATGCAAAGAAGTCACCATTTTTGGGGTCCAAAATGACCCATTATTATATTTAAAATATGGACCCTCTTGGTTCAAAAATAATACTTCCTTATTTCACTCTTGATCAATTTCTTGGTCTTTGATATGATTATCTAAACTTGTTTAAATTTAAAGAACTTAACCATTTTAGATCATGAATTTTAAACTACCTTTAAAAATCCTCCTTCAAATAAAACCTGACTAAGACTTGTGCAATTGATGTAACTTTTAGAGCCTTTCCAAGATCTTGCCTTAATAATTCAACACATAATTATTCCATTACACTCCAAAATGACCAACCTTATTTTATGTCTTACTTTAGAACTTAGTTTATTTTTGACATTATATTCCCTCTTACAAATTTCTAGAGTGTAAAATTCAAGTTTTCAATCTTTGGTCCGTTTTAAGGTATTTAATATATAGGTCAAATGTGGCCATTCAAATGTTTTATTTCATTGATTTTGGGATTTTAAAATAAGAATATTTGGGTCCTTTATAACAAGTCTATTTGATCCTTTTATGTTGTTCTAATGTCCTTTGCTGAGAAAAATTTATGATTTTAATCTATACTTAGTTGATTTCCTCATTTTTATGAGCTAATAATGATAACATTTTGATGGTGTTTGATTTAGTATTTTTTGTATGATTTCCTTTTTTGGACCCTTGAGATGGTTTGTATAGTGTCACATGGCATGATAATATTCACCTAGGTACCTATGTAACTTTGGGACTTATCCTTTCATTAAAATCCCTAAGCCTCTAGGTAGCTGAGTTAATGTTATGTGGCATCATCTTAGTAAATTTGGACCTGTAGGGCCAAGATATAATCTAATGGATATAGTCTTATAGGTCATTTTTATTATAATACATGGCATCATCCTAGTGACCTAGAAGCCACATTTTAACATAGACCCTTTTGGCCTCTAGGTTAGTAGGATTACACCATGTGACATCATTTATATAACCTATAGCCTTGAGGTAGTCCATATAGTCCTAAACCTATAGGTTATTAAGATTGTACCACATGGAATCACACCATTAAATTTTAATCCTAGGGTCATTCATATAGTCCTAATCCTATGGGATAACAATATTTCACCATGTGGTGTCATTCTACTAACTGGTAGTCCTAGGGTAGTCTATATAGTCCTAAGCCTCCTAGCTAGAAAAATTACACCATGTGGTTCCATCCTTCAATCCCAAAGTTGATAGATTAGTGAGATGAAATATTAGGGCCCAAAAAGTAGATAAATACACTTGAGGACCTAAGGGAAAACTAGTGTGGATAAGGAATACACCTAAGGGATTAAAAATAAGGTGGACCCAAGGGATGCATTATTTGGATGAATCATCATGAAAGAGAAATTAGAGGACACATGGAACCCAATTATGACTATAAGACATGAGAATAATTTTTATGGCTTGTCAAAAACATTATAATGGCTTGAGTTGAGGGAGAAAAATTATCAGTCAAGCTAGCTTTTGAAAAGCCTTACTAGTCAAGGAAGGATGTATGGAACAATTTGGAAACTATTGGGCATGAATCTTATCCTAAGAGGGATGAAAAAAATATCATTAAAAATAATTGGTGAAAAGGTATAATTAGGGAGATCATTTTGGTTGGAAAAGTGTCATAACCTTAGAGAAAATATAAAATAGATTTTGTATTTATATTGAGTGGAGGGAGTATTCTAATGGATTGTAGTTACAATAATTTGGAATGGAAATCATGGAGAGAAATAGGATATTTTCACTTCTTGAAGATAAGTTCCATTATATTCTTTATTAAATTCAAGTTGCATTCTTGATTTATAAGGTAGAGATTATGCATCAAAAATCTACAAAAAATATGATAGGTTCAGTCTTCTATTTTTATTATTTCATTTTTCCTAGGAGGGATGACTAAAATATCATTCAAAATAATCCAAAATAGATATTAGGGATATAATTTTGGTTTGACAAGTGTCAAAATCTTGGAGAAAATATAAAATAGAATTTATATGTATTTTGAATGGAGAGAGTATTCTAATGGATTATAGTTACAATAGTCTAGATTGGAAATCATGTAGAGAAATTGGATCCTTGCACTACTTGAAGATAATTCCCATTATATTATTTACAAAAGGAAATTTTTAATTCTTGATTTATAGGGTAGAGGTATTGTGCACCAAAAATTTACAAAAATTGTGATAGGTTCAGTCTTCTATTTTTATTATTTTATTTTTACTTGTTATTATTTTCCAAGAGGAACATTTAAATAATTTTATAATAAAATTGAAATATGTAATAGTCTAATTTGAAAGTTCATGTTGTTCCTTGGTAATTCTCTTAATTTATTAATATAATATAAATTATTAATGTTAGGAAGAAATGGAAATGCTTGTTTATTAATGATTATGCAGTTAGATTGTGTGATAGCTGGTTTTGATTGGTTATGAATTTCCATTCTATTTAACTTGATGTTGTGTCAAGCCATTGTGTGTAGTAGCTATAGTCGTTTCATATGATTTTATTTAATTTAATTTTAGGATAGTATGTTTAATAAATTCCTTAGAGTCAATTGCATTAAGTTTCTTTGGTTTATGTTACAACTAGACCTAGTACATAAAGGTGTAATTATGATCAAGCATGATTTTAATTTTCATAATTAATGATATTATTTCAATAAAGGAACCACTTAATTTCTTACCCTACTCTTACATTATATTTTATACATTTTTATTATCAAGCAATAAGGACTAGATTGGAATTTTGGTGGTTAACTATCATTACTCAACCAACTAAATGATTGGAAAGTTATCAGCCCTTGGATTCAACTATATGAATTCAAAATATGAGAGGACCTTATGTCCCATGTGTTTTTATCTCCCTTTGTCCTCAATAAAAATAGTTAATCAAATATTTGTCTCTAATGCAGGTTAAAAATTGAGATCAACACCTATCATTAGGTGTAGTCATAATCAAGGTTTGAAACACTAAAAATATAATCCAAATCAATAATTTTTAAAGTATCAAGATCAATAATTATTTTAATACACATAACAAACAAAAACAATTACATAAGCACACTAGGTGGGAAAAACACACTTGGATTTATTTCCCTTCTTAGAGTATTAGATATATAGGCAATGACCAATAATCAAGTGGGGGAATTTGGGTTCACTCTAACACATTACACTTAAAAAAATTTATATGTTTGTATCCCTCATGAGCACATCTAGGGTTTCAAGGTAAAGGTGTCTAATTTATAGATATTTATGTGTCATTAGGGTTATAGACCAAAAAAATAAATTAAGAAAAAGTAATTACACATGACCATATAATAATTGTGCTATTTTTTACAAGTCAATATCACCAAGTAGGTCAATATTGACTAGTGATACTTATCCTATCCTACATAATTCACCTAGTACAGGTAACATATCAGTTCTAGAACTAAATGAACCATAGACTTGTTTATCCCTAATTTTCCCTTCTTAAATATAGTCTCATGAATACATTTAACTAGAAAAGTAAGTATTTGATATTTTTAGTACTTTATATATTTGGAGTATGCCCTTATCAAATCAAAATAATCAATCTCAGTCTTTTACATTCAAATGTATGCTTGAGCACCATATTTATTGATTTGAATTATATTTCAAGGTTCTATCTTAATTAAGTTAATCTCAATAATTAATCCAAATTAGGGTAAATCATATTGGTGAACCCATACACATATGGAATAATGAAAAGCCATAGGTTTCCCTTAGGGTTTCATTCTTCTAGGTTTTTATATTTTATCCTTAGGGTGTTAATTTTATACCTAATTTATGATTTTACCCTAATAATAAACACTAATTATTACGATGTTGAATGAATAATATTGGTTAACACAAGTAATGAAATTACTCTTTTCATATTATTCTTCATGTATAGTGTATCTTAATTAGAATAACTTTGTAAGAAAATTAGTAATAAGGATCAAATCTAAATTCATTAATAAGGCCCAAGTTATGAATGAACAACCCCAAGACTTCCTCCAATCATATATTTAAAATATCCAATTCGAAATGCCTCTTGTTACTATTAGACACCAAATGGATTTCATTATTCCCTTTGTTATTATTACTATAAAATTATACAAAATATCTTATTCATATTATTGAAGGACTTGTAATGAATATTTAGATTGATAGTACAACCAATAGAGATAACAAGATGCCTTAGAGTATCAACATTTCAATTAAAATCTTAACATGAAATGAAGTTAAATTGATGCAATGTTATATATATCAAGGTATGATCATAAAAATTTGGCTTAGGCCTCTAGATTAGGTATTTAGATCACTAATATTGGTACCATTCCTATACCTATAACTTTAGTATCCTATATGACATCCACTCAAAGTTTATGGGAATCATGAGCCTTCGATAGATTTTAATTCCCAGTCATACACAAATAACCTTCACCCTTCCCATGATGGATATACTCATTAAATTAAGTAATATATTATAGCTCTATATACAAAGGTGATGTTATTATAATAAGGTACATCAAGAGTTAGACATGTCATTGATTCACACTCCTTTATCCATAACCCATTATCCCCTAGGATAGTAATCTACCCCTTACTAATAGGAATCATATCTCATAATCTCCAATTAAAAGAAGGTAAAGGTGATCTTGAAAAACATATTATATCATTCCATGCATTTTAATTGGACCATGCATACAAAAATAAACTATTGACCAAGTCATTTCCAAGGAGTCTTATAGTCTATCCATTGAGATAGTTTTATGATCTCCCTATCCAATCCATATGAGCATTCAAACCCTTGGTTGACCAATTCCTAGTGAAATTTTCCATCAAAATAAATGAGTAGTTATCCTTTGTGGAAATTGTTGAGCTAAATCAATGATCTAATGAATTAATCAATGACTATGTGCTTCAATATAAGGCCATGCTAGCCAAGATGACCAGTGTTATGGATGACAATTAATTATAAGATATATTGAAACAATATTTTATAATATCACTCCTTGAATAAATAAAATTAAAGAGATTCAAATAATTTTATGAGTTATTCCATGTAATAAGGGACTCATAATTTAAGTTAATTTATTTTAATAAACTTAAATATACATCAAATTCTATGACTACTTCAATAATGTTGGTTTAAATAAAACTAAATTATAAGGTTAAACTAAGTGATAAAAATAATTAGGAAAAGACTACACTCAATATAGTTTTATAACCCAATAATTAGTTATAATTCACATATCAACAAAAGTGGTATCTTTCATGATTACCATCACCTCCTCATGTGCTACTAAATAAGTTTCTCAAGTGGAGCCTTATCACACTCCATCCTTCATATGAGTTTAATCCAAGTAGACCTAGATAAATAATTATGATGGAAACTATATTCTGAGTATCATAAAATTGTATGGCATTCAAAAATAAATGTATTAAGCCAAGACATAAGAACTTAATACATTGTCAATTTGGGAACTCTTATATGACAACATTGTCAATTTGGGAACTCTTATAAAGGAATATTAACTATATAATAATGGAAATAAAAATTCAAAGATATTTAGTAATTATTTTCCTAAACATGAGTCAAAATAAAATAAGGATACTTTAGAGGTAAATTATGCATAGAGCATGCATCCTCCAATAATGACATATCATCATCCATTAGATACTATAAATGGTATAATTAGTGATGCTACACCTTAGTGGCCCATGATTGCATTCGATGATAATGAAATACTTGACAATGATTTATCTTTTCATGCCTTATTAAATCCTAAAGTTAGGAATAACCTATATAAGATGTCATTCTTTAAAATGGATCAAGTGATCATAGTTTCATGGTGGCACTTCTCCAATCTCTTGGATATAAATGACAAGATTTAGAAGATAAAATGAAATCAAATTCTATTTAGGTAGAATCATCCATATTGGTCATACCATTCCTAGTGATACTAAGTAATGGGGTTTTAAAATGGTCGTAAGATGCATGTTGTAACCAAATATTTCACCCTATAATAAGTTATTCAGGATTATTCTAGATTTGGATAACATGGGAACATTTCAAGGTATGTGGGTATACCTATATTGGAAATGAACCTCTAGATTTAAGGGTTAGCTCCCTGAATGTATCTTGAATTAATTTTTATATGTCAACAAATCACTTATGGGGAAAAGATTTAGAGAATGCATGAATTGAACCTACTCTAAAGGAGGTCATGAATTGAATATTCAAGGATCCACTTTCAAGATTAACTCATTAACACACTAATGGACCATGAATTGAACTAATGTAATGTCTACACTGATTTCCAAGAAATAGTGTTTCACCTAGAGGTCAATTTGATGGGCTTAGGGTGGAGGGTGATGAGAGAAAGGTTTGATTGAAAGCAATTATAGTCAAGTATCCACTATACAATTGAGACATTAACCTTAAGACACTCTAGATGACCTACAAGAATGTTTATTAGCACTTAGGTTGAACCTAGACCTAAAAATGGAAGATGAAAACCACTTTTACATATCAGACAAATGGAAAACACTAAACACGAATTAGTAAACAACTATGAAATTCTCTATTCATTACTCCAAGGGGCACATAATATAAACTTTCGTAGAGTCTAGTCATACCACCCTAAGGGATTCTTAATAATATCTCAAAGGCTATATTTATAAAAAAGGAGAATAAGAGAGAGGGATTTTGATGTTAAAAAAGGAAACAAATTAGTACAAATCATTTAAACTATAGTTACAACTACCTCTAAAAATTATGCTCATTCAAACCTTTTGATTGATCCCTATCACTTCAAGTGGTTTCATAATTACATTATTGTCTCATCAATGCTCTCTAATAGTTGTAATGGTGGGATCAAGTTATTTTGAGCTAGGTTCTAACATCAATGTAATTACAATAATTGGATCCATATGTTAGAGCTTTGTCTTGGTGCCAACTACTCCTAACTGATTTGTCATGGCATGTGAAATTGCAAAGAAGGGTCTCTTTCATGTAGTTGGTCCTAGGGATGAAACTATTGGGGTTTACATGTCTACCTTGGTGGCATCCTTCAAAATTTTGGCTTGAGTCCAAACTAAACCATGCTCAAACTCAACTTCATACTTTTTATTTACCTTTCCCTATTAAAAATTGATTTGTCAACCTTTGTCTATGTCACCTAGGCTCACTTTCATTTAATTGGTTATTGAAAACTAACCTAGATCATTAATATTTTGACTTATCTTGCTCTATTAGATTTGCTTAATGCAAATAAATGCAATCCATAGATCCTTTGATAGTAGAATGTGCTCATGCCAGTTATCAATTATGCATTTATCTCAAGATCCTATTGTTAAATGATGCTTTAAACACTTATGCCATGTGGTGACCTCTTGAGCTCCTTGACCTTTTGGCTCTTCTCACTCTATCAGATCAAGATGTACAAAGCAACATGATCCATATATCTCATTGGGACCACTCTCCCACCAATCAAGCTCATGTCCTTGGATTTTTTCTTGACTAATCTACACTATTAGATCTTGTCAACTTGTAGATTTTTAAAGGACTTAAACTTAGGTACCTTTTGACCTATCTAACTCTAACATGATCTATTAGATCTCATGTGTTAATATGTGAGCTCATACAGGCCATTAGATATTAATAAAATTTAAACCTTTTATAGACATTTTAAACCCAAATGGTTACTTTACGAAGCTCCAACTTGATGTTAGCATGAATTTCTTATGTTATTTGACTAATTTTGAAAGCTTGGATCTAGAATAAAAAAGCCATGGAGGCACCAAATTTGTAGGAGATGTTCTTGATACTAAAATGATTATTCCCACTTGATCCACAAGCTTTGGGAGATTTCTAAGTGCATTTACAAAATGCTAAAGTGAGTTGACCTACATGTTTTAAATTATGTCCATGTGCCTATGACTGATCATTTGAATCTAAATGACTACTTGATGAGGCTTGCATTTGACACTTGCACGAACATCTTGCTCTATAAGTTTAACTTTAAATTCTCATAAATTAAACTAGGAAGCTGGTGCAGACTTGAAACTTTCAAGATATGATCTAGGCATGAATATATCCATGGTGTTGTAATACTTTGGCTCACATGACTTTTTGAGTGAAGATGAAAAATTCTCAAACAAGCTAGTCTACTTATTTCTATGAAATGTGTAGAAAGTCCTAACCTCTTTGACTTGGCAAGATAAACTTTGAAAGCTTAGATCTTAAGATATGGAACTTTTAAAGAATGATCTTAGCAATACAAACATTGATCATGCATGGTTTAATGATCATGTAAGGCTTGATGAACTCATTTATAAAATCCACAAATATGGTGTCTAGTCTAGTTCTTCATGATGTCCTAATGATGGTCTAGTTTGCCAGACTTACCTAAGTCATTTTAATCCATTCTTTCAAGGTCTTGGTGAATTTCCAAGATTTTGTCAATCTATTCAACTTCCCTATTAGCTTATGAACATTGTGAGTTCCTACTTGGATCAATTTTGAAGGCCTGGAAAAAAAATTCTCTAAAACTTTTCAATTCTATTGAAGCTTTACATGGGCATATTGCAACAGGAATTTTGTCTCAGACACTTCTTCTAAAAGAATTATGTCTATGGGACTTTTATATTAGATAAAATGTTAGAAAAAAATGACTTTGGGATTTTCATAAGGACCTTTTACTTCAAAAAAACTCTTTAAAATAAATATGTCTTTGAAGAAATTATCTTAGATAATTTTCTTGAAATATTGGTCCTTAGCCTTTTACTTTTGGGACAATTTCCCTAGAATAATTTTGACTTGTAATTTTTTTGTAAACAATCTATGGAACAATTTCTTTGAAGGAAAAAGAATGCCCTTTAACACTTAGCTAAAATTTGAAATATTTCTTAAGTGTAAACTTAGGCTTTTATAAACTTGTTCTTGAAACTTCATGGTACCATGAAAACCTACCAGTTGCATATACAACTCTAAAATGACCCCTAAGACACTAAATAACATAAATACCAAGATAGACTATTACCAAAGCTTAGATTGGAATATGAAACAACATAAAATTAGCTATAACATACATTATGACATTATGAAAAGCCCCTATACAAGATTATAACTATAGGAAGTTTGCCCATTTTGGCCTAGGTAAAAATGGTCAATAGTTATGGCATGCCTAATGGGACCCATTATCTTCAAGACACTTTTTGAAGGTGAATGTTGGTCTTGATAACATCAGCTACAAATTGGTGTGTTACTTAGCATTTGGTGACTCCTTTAAGGTAAATATAGATCTAGACCATTATTTTTTTATAAATTTTCCCTCATAATTCATGGTCCTCACTAGGTCATCCTATTATAGAATAGTCAATCCCATTAACCCACCCATTCAGGCTAAAATTCCTCTTGAATTTCAATATCCACAGTCTAATCTACCCTTTAAGGAGCTAGTATATTTTTATAGATAGGAAGAGGTTGAATATCTTGAAAAATAAAAAAGACATGGCTAGATCCCATTCTTTCCCTACCTTCAATACTAAAAATTCAATTCGACTTCAATTATATGATTACATTCCTCCTAGCACCAATAAAGGTGTGCTCACAGTTAATGGTGAGAATCATGTCACACCTGGTAAGCACATTAGAGATGTTTCTAACTTTTGTAGTTTAAAAAACATTTTTTAAGATAAAATTGTCATTAGACTCATTTTCATGTCCATTAAAGGGAAGGTTGTTGACTGGTATAGGAATCTAGAAGGTGGATGCATCACAACATGGGAAGATTTTGGAGTGTTATTGACTTCCATATTTGGATATCAAAATGACCATGCCTCTCTCATACATCAGCTCCATGTGATAAAAACATGACCTAATCAAATAATGCATGAATTCAACAAAAGGTTTAAGAAGAATTGGCATATATTTTTTCCTCTCATGAGATCATGCTAGACATAAATTATTATCATGCTTCAAACTATGGGAGGTTCCACTCTTCTTGAAGCATATGATCTTTCTATCAAAGATGATAATAGTTTCATGTAGTCTATAATATTAATTCATAAGGTGTTTATGCCTCCTTTATCTCATAATTCTATTGGCACTCTGGAAGTGGCCCAATTTTTTAATGCCAATACAAAGTCCAAGGTTGTTCCTAGGCAAGTAGAAGGTAATATCGATTACAAAGCAAAGTTCCTAGCCTTAAAGGCTCAAAATAGGCAAGATAATATACAAAAATGTTCCTATCATAATCCTTACTCATAACAATAAAAATATGGAAGAGGAAGAGGCCAAGGGTAGACTAATCCTAATAGGCCTACCAATGTATATAGTCCTAACTCTACTACCAATGCAAGGAAGGTGGTACCAATTCATAACAATTTGATATAGGGAGAAGATTGGTAACAAGACCAATTTATAGATTCCAATGATAATAGAGATCAAGCTCTAGTGGTTCAAGGAGGATTTACCCCCTCTTATCAAATTAATAGGTAATGATGCAAGTTAATGAGGATTGGCAACCTCAAAGACATATCTTCACTAATTTTCTAGTTGAAGACACTTTTGTGATAAATCAAGGAGCCTCTATCATATATAATATAAGTTCTAGGAGGAATCATCTATGAGGTGGAAATATCATACCTATAGGCTCACCTAATCCTCCTATAAGGCAATGATATATAGCTACAAGTGTGATAGTTCCAAAAACTTATACATCTCTATGAAGTCAGAATATGGTAGGTTTGCTCCTATTCCTCAAGTTCCAATTAATTATATACCTACAAGAGCCCATGATAAATTAGGTATGGCTTCTTTAAACATTTTTATATTCTTTCAATAACACTAAAACATCCATTTCTCTCTGGGATGTTCTTCATATGCTTGGTAAAAAAACTCCTACAAAAGTAGTTATCTTCTATGCTTGTTAGTGTATCACCCTCAAATCAAAGTCATGGCCATGTTACTCTTGAAAATTATCCTATTACATTTTTTAAACCATCCACTAGACTTGGGAAACATCCCCCATTTTACCTCACCCTCATTGCAGGTGACAAGTTGGTATAAAATCCCATAATTGATAGTGGAGCTTCTACTTATATCATGACCAAATTTGTAGCTAACAATCTAAGCTTAAAATATGAGCCACATAGAAAAGGGGTCATTCAATTAGATGCTACACCTACCAAGATATTAGGACTGATAAAAGTCTTGAATATTTTCTTGCATGATTATCCTATTTTTCCCATCCTATAAGACATAGTTGTGGTTGATCTCCCATCCCACTTAGCAATCTATCTATCAAGGGACTTCACAACCAAGATATGTGGATATATCTCATATGAATGGTCTTTCTTGGCCTTTATAATAAGGTATGGGGTGAAAGTGATAGTTAGGAAATAACCCCTTACAAGGTTTCATATTAATCCTTACATTGAGACAATTTCCAATTTGAATTGTGTGGCCAATAAAGAAAAGGTCTCTATTATAGATGATGGCACCTCTTCTAAGCTTGAGGGTATTTAATATTTATTTATTGATGAATATAACACCAAAAATTATGATTAGGGTCCCTATTATTTTGTATTGGAATCAAATTTAAGAGTGTATTGTATACATGAAGGAAGAGTACCAACACCCCTACTTACCAAGGAAGAGGGTGAAGATGATGAGTTGTGGAAGATGTTTTTTTATTATTCAAGAAGTAAGGTTGGTAGAGGGGATGGTGTTATGTTTGTCTCAACATCTAAATAATATTATTATGAATAATACAAGTTTCATTTCAGCTATACTTGTAATGTGGCTGAGTATGAAGGTTTAATTTATGGTCTTCAGTGGGCAAGGAGAAAAGGAATCAAGAACTTGCAAGCATATGGAGACAGTGGATTGGTTATGCATCAAGTGAGAAATGTGGTTTATACCAATAACCCTTTTCTTAAGTCATACATTCATATGGTATGGTATTTTATTGAAGATGTTAATGCATTCAATATTAAATTAATCCCAAAGGAGAAGAATAGTCATGATGATAGACTAGTTATCATATGAACTCAATTTGATACTCCAACTACCATAAAAGAGGAGGGAAAATAGTCTCATATTAAGATCATTATTTCACCTTCTATAATTTATAATAGAGTGTCTTGGAAATTATTTGATAGTGATAAACACATTACATGATTCTTATAAAATGAGGCTACATTTTCTTCAAGGAATCAAAGGAGGCTCCAAGAACAATTAGGTGATCATATTGTGCCACTAAGGACCAATAAGACACCTAAGGGTCTGGTGACCCTATAAATTATCTTTAATGATAATTATCAAAATAATAAGGAGAAAGTGATCATGTCTAAAAAAAAGGAGAATTATGAAAGAGTCTTAATCGTCAAGGATAAACTCAATCTAGGTAATGTATGCTCTACATTAGAGAAGTAAGCATTCATTGAGATATGTAGAGAGTTTCATGATATGTTTTCTTGGGCATATAAGGAAATTAAAGTATTTTATCCTATCCTATCACACCATACCATTGATTTTGAACCTAAGTTAAACCAGTTGGAGTGAAGAAAAGACCCATCCCCCCTAAAGTTGAACAACTCATGAGGTTAGAGCTTACCAAACTCCTTGAATCTAATAAGACATTTTTCCAATTGATGCTCCTTTTTACAAAAAACAATTGTTGGATAAACTAGACAATCTCACTGATAGTGATTTGAAGATCCACAATTATGACATGTTCTTAGTGGAAAATGACCACCTCATCGACCTCATCCATGATATCCACCATTATCTTGATTGTTGGAGATACAGGTTTGACATGTATCATGTGCATGTGCCTCATTTATATCACTAATTAATTAACAACCATTTATGTCATGGGTTTAAACATCACATATTTTGAAATATTTAGATACTTTAGAATGTCTAGTCTATTGTAATAGAGGACAAGAGCATACATCATGCTCTTTATGGCAAATTTCACATGACTAATTTAGTACAGTGTAGATGTTCTTTCAAGGGTAGTTACTTCTATTATGACCTTTAGAATCATAATTAGTACACTAAACACCATTACAAGTGTTATACACATTATTTATAATCAACTTCTATAATTATGATCCCATTTAAGCTATTTAAGCTTTCATAAAAGGATTGATTCTAGTTTTAATATTACCAATAGCTTTAGTATGGAGTGTAGCTTCAAAAGCCTCACATGGGATAGTAAAGGTCCTTTGAGATAATGTTCATATAAAGGGTAGTAGAAAACCTCCCATGAACCATTAGGAATGTTGAGCAAGCATTAATCTCAAATGAAATTTTGGAGAAGAGTGTTTTGAATCGTGCATCATACTCTCGTACACCTTTTGTGATCTCTTGTTTATATCCTTCAGCATAGTAATAATTTTTTGCTCAAATTAAAGAATATCAAATTCATAAATAAATTTCATCTTGAGTTGATCATATTTAATTACCACTTGTTGAGGGTCAAACTTCCTATACCACTTACGGCTCTTTTAAAAAATGTGGTTGCAAATTGGGTGGCCTTTCGCTCAAAATAAGTTATACCATGTGCCCTGTAAATGAGTTCACACTTATTAACATGCTTTGTAACATTCTCCACACCTAGATATTAGGGTAAATGAAGCATCATTTCATAATATACCATCGTTAATTGAGGTGCTTGTGATGGTGGTTGTTGACAACCCCCAGGTCCTATTCCTAGAGGTGGGAGTCCACCACTTCCTCCCATGTTGCCTCTAAATCCACCTCTAGCACCTCCAGTAGTAATATCCATGGCATTGGGCATGGTAACAAGTTAATTAATAATACTTGGACTATTATTGTACCCACTATGAATGTCAAGTATGCTATGCATACCAAGTTAGGCTATGAAATTTCCTTGAAGAGGAAATTAAAGCATTAATTCATTATGAGTTAAAATTGGCTCAGCTATAACTTATCTTGTAGGATCAGTTTCTAACTCTACACTATCTATATCCCAGTTATGTATGATTAAATTGTCTAATTTAAAATCATGAGAGCACATTATGGTTGGGGAACTTAGTTGGATAAAATATGGCCCTTCAATCTCTTTTATCCAATTAGTTTCTCCCTCATATGATAAAATTGGCATTGGGTGTAGTTTGAAAGTGGTTGAGTCCTCCTTGTACCTTTTTGCTTCCCTATGGATCTTAATAGTAATTCTTGAGTTCTTTCATTCCCTTCTTACTCTACCTCCACCTATAATCCTCTATTGAGCTTCATCATATTTATGGTTTCACAATGCCCATTGATTGGCTACCATTCTAAACCAAAACTTCTTTACCAACACCTCTACATTCCCCTCCCAACTATGTGGCTCATACAAGGATGGACTTAGCCCTCCATAGGTATATTTTAAAGTATATAATCAATAAATAAATTATTTACTTCTAGTGGAAAGTGTTTAATATATCAACCACATGGTTCTCAAATAAACTAGAACTTGGCTTCTTCAAGATAAGAGTAAGTGGTTATAACATATTCTAAAATGTAGTAGTTAACACTCCTCTCTACTAGATATTAAAAATCTATGTCCAAAATTTTCCCAAACATTCAAAATCCCTTTGATGATCTATCATCCAAGCTTTCCTTCTTCCAAAATTTCACAACCAATCTTGAGCATAGGTGGAGAGCCAAACATGCAAATGAATAGGGAATTTGATAAATAAGGTTTCATATAATGAGATGTAGAGATGTTTTTCCACCCATATACATGCAGAGATTCTTGGTTTAAGATAGGGAATTGTAAAATTATCCTCTACCTCAATAATCCATTATTCAATACTTTCAAGGGATAAATGTTCAAACATTTTCCGTTATTGTACAACAAGTGCTATGGGTCCTAGTAATGGAACCAAAATATTAGGTATTTTTATATCACATTTTCCTTAAGGCATTGAAGTGTCATAATCCTAAAAAGCTTATGCATTGGATTTTACCATAAGACTTATCATTTGAGTGCTCACCTTAAGCATGCAACAAGAAATTGGTTCCCATGGGTTATGTTGTATAGTAACACTTGTCATAAATTTGAGTTTATTCATATATATAAATAGAGATTACATAGAGAAGGAAACATATGAATATGGACCTTGAATCATCAATGTAAACAAACAACAACATGAAGATAAGTGCCATTAAGTTTAAAGTGTTGATTATGCAAACTCGTACAATACATATTCTATAAATCTCATACTAAATTATAAGCCACATATTACTCAATGCAAACCAATTGTTAATATTTTAACTATCAATTAACTAAAGCATAACATCATAAATGATTTTAAATTATGTAATTCTTTTATTACCATAAAGTTTCATTAAATAATACCAATATTTAGTCACCTTACACATCTTTACCAAGGGGTATTTATACATGCTTTTCCATGACCAAGTAGTTACATTATTAATGACAATTGGGTGACTAGCCAATGATCTCTACTACACTATGAGTCATGGAAGTCATTTACTTGTTTTCTCCTAAGGACTCGAGCCTTTGTGCCCCCTATATTCTTTTTTGATGATATATCCTTGATGCCAAATGACATCCTTTATGTGGGCTAGGGTGAAACTCATGTGATGATTAAAGTCTAGTTTGTCCTTAAGATACACTCCTCAACCATCTCACACTCCCCAAGTCTTTTATTTTTATATCATGTCCTATACTCTCGAGTTCTTCATAGTTATGTTTTATCTTTGACTGGATCTTCTCACATTGTTATCTTTCATTCCTTTATCCTCTCATGCCTCACTAGTTCTGCACCATGGTTTTATTGTGCCATGCTAGTTTTATGCCATGGTATTCCTATGTCATTCTCATCTCACATTGTGTTATTTACATGCCAAAAATACACAATACTTAGTTAAAATTTGGGGTCCAATAAGAAACTAGACACTAGATAAGGATTTGGAGACTACCATCAGTGATAGTGTCCCTCTGTGGTTGGTAATTTTTAGAAGATTAGAAAATAAGTATAAATTCAAAAATAACAATGAATTATTTTTATTAGGTTCTAAGCTTTAGGTGTAGTGTAGGAGACTTGTGTCTTCAGAATGATATGGATCAGACTATGAGATAAGCATTTAGGTATAGTGAGATGGTGAATGTGAGCCTTTTGGTAAAAACAAGTTTAAAACTAAAGGTTAGAGCCTTGATTGATATATTTAAAATGTACAAGATTAAAATTCTATAAATATTTAGTTTTAGTATCTACATTCCCCCCTTTAATCTAGTAATGCATAAGGATGAAATTACTAGGCCAAAGGAAATAAATAAGGAAAGAAATGTGTACCTGAGTGTGTATAATTCATATTGCCTTTGTTTGAGCCTAATTTTAGTGATTTTATGGTGTATGAACTATAAATAATATCATGTTACAATATAAATAAATGCATATAATCTTAAATTTTAAATAATTGAAATTCTTGAAAGTGAAGAGAGCAAGGAAGGAGTACACATGTGTGTCGATGCAACCATATTGCTTCTTGATGTTTTGACTTAGTAAATATGCTTCTATATGAATCACTAGAGATGGAAAAAGTTTAGAAATAAACCTTGGATATTTTAAGAGGGATATTGGAAGGTATTATGCCCCTAATCTAGTGTAAGGGATGAGTTATGACACAGTCATTGAGATCATTATATCTCAATCACACAACTCAACTGTGAATATATAATCTAGTGAGGGTCAAAGACTTAATTAAAAAGTCCTATAAATTTTGTTAGATTGGATTATTAAATTAATCCAAGCTATAAATATAGTGGAGTTGAATGATTTAATCACTTCAACCTATAAAATGAACCAATTATTGTAGCATAAAAAAATCAATACTAGTATATCCTGATGTGAATGGTGTCTCTTAGTGAGTAGTCTAATGGTAAATTTTGAATATTTTAGTTTATTAACATGTAATATTCACCTATAATATGTTTTCTTTGGAGTATTTGTGTTATAAATATGAAAAACTATTTTTCAAATCTATGCAAAATTGGTGCAATGTATAGGATTTTAACCCAACTGTATATTTGCATCATAGAATCAAACTGGATATTGTGCAAGTGTGGAGGTAATGGATTTATTATATGCCCCAATTGAAATATAGAGATAATGATGAAGTGTGTAATTTTTGAGGTCATGTTTTTATGACATGCCCCCATTGAAATCTAGAAACTGAGAAAATGTGTAAGTGTGAAGGTCATTTCTTTATGACATGCCCCCACTAAAATATGGAAACTATGAATAATGTGGAGGACATGATTATATGACATGCCCCCATTAATATTACCCCTAATTTTTGAGGGATATATAATATAGTAGGTACTTTACATTAAAAGGAAAAGGTAGTGGTATAATTTGTGTATGAATCATGTAGCATATAAGGATAACATGTCAAAGTAGACATATCAAAGAGGCCCATTTTATGTGATCACATCAAGTCCTAAGATGCATTATATATATCATGGTAATTTATAGAGAGTAATAATACAAGATCATCAAATAATCAAGCACACACATAAGAGCACTCAATGTAAAGAAAAAGAATGGTCTAAGGAGACCTCATACAAGGGCCATGTTCAAATGCCACATAATTGAAAGGAATAACATGTTTAAATTCCCAACCATAAAAATTACATATTCAAATGTCCAAACAATATATGATGGCACAAGGACCAAAAATAAAGGAACATATTTAAATGTTCCACAACAAAACAATAACAAGCAATGTCATACACAAAAGGAAGTGACAATGTGAATGAACAAAATATAAGAAGCCATAAATCAAGAGAAACAAAAACAAATAACTCCATCTACTCCATCTCATGAATATTAGATATAGGAAGAGAAAAATGGAGCTAAAAGTCAAGAACACAAGACAAAATTTTCCAATCAAGCATTGAACCCAAACTCTAAGGTAATAGCTAATGGGAGAGGGTAATTATCCTCCAACCTCCACGGGGTCCACAAAACTCTATTTTTCACTTATATGGTGTCAATAAAAAGATCCTAGGACATGTAATAGATGGATTATTTACTAACAACACAAGCAAGAGGTGTCATTATGAGAATTTTCATGTCACAGGTGTTAGTTTCCATTGAAAATGCACCTTTATACATCATTAAATATATTGGTTATAAAAAATATATATGGAAGTTTTGAAACACAAAATAAATCATTATGTTTTTTTTTGAAATATCTGCAAACTTATAGTTTGACTACTCACATGACCACCTTTGCATAAAATAATGATTGGTCAAAAAAAGTATCACATTACAATGCTCTCAATATCGAATCTAAATAAAAAGATAACTAAATTTGAAGGTTTTGAAATCTTAACCTTTCTTATTTCAAGTGACTAATAAAATAATTTCAACCAACTCATCTTCAAGTTAGTTTAGAATATAAAAGAAAACTATTACATATAGTCTAAGTTTTGTGAATGTAAAATAAAAAATAAATCCATGTATCGTAATGTTTTCTCTTTGCATGTAAAATTTATTTATACTCTTTTCAATCCATATGAAAAATATATATTATCATTCTTCCCTATGGGACCCAGGGTAATCCCTAATTTTTTCTCAAACTATATCAAAACATTAGACTTTAGGAAAATAATATTTTGCTAGGTCTAATGCCATACTCATAGACACCATGCTACTTTTTATAATAGGATAATAAAATAATGGATAATAATTATTATAGGATATCATATAGATATACTTGAGGTCATTGTATAGGTTTGATTAATATTTATTTGATGTGGAGCCTCATATAAATCATTCTGAGTATATTTGTAGTTATTTTTCAATAGAGTTATCGTGCAAGTGGATGTTAGAATCAACGTTGTAGAAAAATTTGGAAAACTCAAAATTTGATGAATGGATTAAGGAAATTAAGGTTGATTTTTAACAAATTATCCCTTCATGTACTCAAGGAACAATTGAAACACCAAATTAACTTGAATGTTGTATCATAGTCATAAAAAAATTTCTATATTTATTACACCATATATCAAAATGCCATACACTATCCAATTCAGTCCATGCCTCTCAATCCTCCTTTCTCCTATGTGGCTTTAATACCACTATTGGCCTATATATTAATGGAAGAGTTACATTATGAACTTATCATTTCACATAACACAAAAAATATAATTATTGGTTTGATATTTACAAGAACATGAAAGCTTATAAAGTCTCACATAGTGGTTATGGTTTTCAACTAACATGTGAACCAACTCTTATTTAACATTAAAAAAGTAAATTAACTAAGAATATTAAAAATAAATTTGGATCATTAAAAATAATCCAATAAAAATGATAATGCATAAGGGTAATATTTAGATCTATAATGGGGTAATTAGGTACTAAACTCAAATGTAACATATGTTGAATTTATAAAACTAATAATAGGCTAAATATAAAAAATAAAACTTATATATATATATATATATAATATATATATATATATATATGATAAATAATTAATGTAATTATCTAGTTCTAATGATAACATAGTAATGGTTATAGAATAGGTAGAAAGTAGATTGGAATATGACTTTAGAATCATAACCTAATTTTATAAATTCAACCTCTACATCCATAGATAGTTGCATCATACTAGGATGATTCTATCAACACTACTATCTAGGTTTGATACAGGTGTCATATATGGAAAACCTACTATAAAATGATGTAACCACTTGGATTCTTTGGATTTATCTTTGCCTTTACTCTGGTGCATTTAGATCTCGGTCATGGACTATCGATCCTCATGAAATAAAAAAACCCTAGTTCTTCATGTTCATAGTGACCTTGAGAAAAAAAGGGTTAGTGTGTACATGGTTTTTATATTATCCCAAATACCCCTTTGTTACTGGGAATTGCCTACATATCCAATACTCTAGAGAGGACCTAATACTGATGTAGTTCTACCTTACATGTTGGATTCTATGTGAATCATTCAATATGAGGAAATCAAGTACAATAGTGACCTAGCTTTTATCTCTAAAAATATAGCTCTTGGGATGATGCTTTAGTAATTCATACATTTAAATGTGTCATCCATATGAATGATACACAAATAGGAGAAACTAGGGAATATTTTCTCAATTGAATTATTGATAGAATGATTTTGATAAGTTACCTTGGTATGTGATAGGTTTTCCTAGGTGAAGAATTTAATTAGAGTTGATATTTTATTTATATCAATACCTTTGGAAGATTAACTCACATTAAATTACTTAGGTATACCATTATTATAAATTTCATTTGTAAATTAAATGAATCTAGGGTACTGGACGCATATATTGGGTCAACACATTAGCATTTATGTAGGTGTCTATTCTAGACATTAGTGTCTAGGGAGTTGGAAAGCAGGTATAGGATCAAAACTTGTAGAGATGGAAGATAAGTAAATTTTAATAATTATAGGCAAGATAAAATACCTAGGTCATCAACATAAGTTAAACTAAGAGATATACAAAGGGGCACAAGCTATAGTATATACAAAAAATTGTAGAAGAGGGAAAGGTCCAATACTGAGAGGAATAAATAAGGTCTAATTTTACCAAGTATACAAGACTGAAGTGATATATAATCCATAAATATTAACTACATTATCCCCCCTTAATCTATTAATGAAATTTATAGTTTAAAGGAAAGTAATGTAAACCTAGGTGTGTATAACAGACCTTATCTTTATATGTTCCTAATTTGATTGCTTTTTTAGTGACTAACCTATAACCAAGGGAATGTTATAGTTTATAATTAGTGCATATAATATTAAATTAAAATTAATTTAAATTAAAATATCAAGGTTTAGTAGTACACTTATGCATCGATGTAACCACATTGCCTATTATCAAGTTAATTTCAGAAGATGTATCATTATAAGGATTTGAAATTGAGATTAAGACAAATATATATACATCTATAAAGTGCATATATCCAAGGAGATAGAGAGAGAGGTTAAAAGGAAAATGTACCCCACCTTATATTAAAGGTGATTTTCCACCTAACATTTGAGATTAGCTCAACTATGCAACCTAATGATACTTACAACTTGGTGAGGCTGGATGATACAATCAAGTCTAACCTAATAACTTGGAAATATTTAGTGATTTAATCACTTCATCCATACCAAAAATTAAAGTAAGTAATATAGTATATTAGCTCAATAAAATCCATAAAATTCCAACTAGGGTATTGGTATGTAAAATTGTGTGATGTGGTAACAATCCATAAAAGAGTTTTAGAATTGAAATTGATTAGTATTCTAAAATATTAGGTAGAAATCACATAGCATATGCACCTTAAATATGTATCATTTTGAAACTATGTATAATAATGGTACCAATGTATATAATTGTGTGCTTTAGACAATTTATAAACTATATAATTGTAGAGAAAATGCTTTCAAAGTATGCCCCCACTATATACGAATAAATATGAAAAATTATATAAGTACCAATATGGGGAACATGTTAACAAAACATGACTCCACTATAATATAGAGATGTTGAATACTAAATAAGAATGGATAACATGTTTCCAAAGCATGCCTCCAATTATTCTAAAAATTATGTAAAGTATGGATAACATGCCTCTATGGCATGCCCTCAATAATATTCCTCCACTAAGTTGAGGGGAAAAAATATGAATTGGTAGTTACCTCACTTCAAAATGATAAGACAACTATATAATCTATGAATGAAACTATTGTCACTAAATATTACACCTTAGAAGAGGGTGTTCAAGCCTCATATAGATTTAGGAAACATGGGAAAATTTCTAGGTATGTGGGTGTATCTATATTGGAAATGATATTCTAGGTTTAAGGGCTATCCCCCTGAATATTTATTGAAATGCTCTTATATATGCTAACTAATTATTTGTGGGGGAATAGGGTTAGAAATTAAATTCAATAAAATTATTCTAAAAGGGTGATTCACCAAGATGTCTTCTAGATAACTATCATACTCTATCATAAGGAGATAATGCATATAACACTAGTCTAAGAGTCCTAGAATGCACTAGCATTAGTGTTTCTATATGAAGCTAAGATGTATGAAGACTTTTCAAGGAAAATAAGACCATAGATTAGTTGTAGATACTAAGTTTCATTATACACTTAAGATAGATTCATACACTTGACTACACTTCATATGACTTTCTAGACTAAAATCACTTACATCAAATATGGAAGGGCTGAAAAAAAGCAAGGATAGATGAATATCTCTTAACTATTCACTATACAACTCTTTACACACTTTAACAAGATCATATATGAACTTAAACTAGATTTCATTTATTATTCTAAGGCAAAGTATAATTTCAAAACTATCATGTCTTCACCATACATGGTGTGGTCTTAGATTACAAAGTTCAAAATGGTAACTACTTATAGAACTTTAGAGAGATGAGAAAAGAAATAATTTCTAGAGTCAATGGAACACATGTCTAGGCATGAGAACTAATTACATTGTAGGTGAAACTAAGTGTGAAATAGAACATGAATGCCTCTTAAGACAAATGTCCATTTAAATCATGATAAACTCTCCAAAATAGTGTAGATATTCTTAAGCTAGCCTTCATGAAACTATTATCATCATGGATCATCTCTCAAGCATTTAAAACTAAAATAGGAGAATTGACACATATGTTATGTCATTCATAAATGTTTTCTAGGTTATTATCTATCTTATATACATTTGCATTTACCATCTGTAGTTACTCATTTATCTCTTATACCTAATTCTTTACATCTGGTAGTCATTATTTATCTTTAGTCTTCAACTGAGCTTTCATGGTAGCATATGAGTTTGAAGATCTTGCTTTGATAAAAAGTCCTTTGATCTTATGTAGTCTCTCATGTGGTCTTCCTTGCCACATTATTAATTCAGCTATAGAAATTTTTCTATCATAATTTGAACATGGAACCCATCTTGTCCATCTAGAGTCTAGTTGAATTTTCCTAGTTGGCCCCTCCTAGAGTTTCTTTGCTTCAAATTTCAATGTTGGCCATTGATCATTGATATGAGGTCTTGATATAATGATAGTTGGAAAATTTGAATTTGATATGAGATCTTTAACTTGTTAACCTCACTTGTACTTTTGGATATATACATACATATATATATATACACACATATATATATATATATACATATATATATATATACATGTGTGTGTGTGTGTGTGTGATTTAATGTGAGACATAGATCATGATCCAATTGCTTGAACATGATTCAATCCTAGGATTCATTGACATTTTGAATTTTCTTGCACTATCGATATGCTTTTACATGATCAAATGTGCACCATAGATCTTTAGAACCCATTGATACTATTAGATCACCCACTCTATTGATTTTAGTGTACAATGTACTGCTAACCATTCATCTACTAAGACCCACTATTTAAACTCAAACAACTATTTTATGGGTCCCAAACTTGACATTTTCATGCCTATATTTTACACGTGTAAATTTATTTGACATATGTGTGACCATCTCTGATATATTTGAATCCCAATAGTTATTTTTTGACTTAAATTTGACATCCATGTGATCATCAATGACATCTATGAGATCATCACTTTTTGAACACCAATGATTTTTTTATTGGGGTCATTTTTTACATTTGCATGAATGTCATACTCTGCTAGATCAACTTTCCTAAAACAATTCAATTCCACAAGCTCTTTGTCTTTGCAATAATATCCCCATAATAATGATGGCTTAAAAAATTTTACATCGACTAATTTTCACAAAATAATATGGGTCATTAGGCTTTATGTTTCAGATTTTTTTTTGATATAATATGTCCTTAGCCTTTTGTATCAAAAAATTTGTCTAAAATAAATCAGACTTGTCTCTTTTTCTACATATAAAATGTCTAAAAGAAACAAACCTTCAGATTTTTGAATTAGACTATTGTTCTCAGACACTTTGTCTAAAATAATTCTATATTCAAGAAAATTATTGTAGAATGATTTCATCAAAATAAATACTTATGCTTCAGACATTTTTCCCAAAATAAATAGGTCTTTAGGATTTTTTTTGTGGATAAAATGACTGACAAGTCCCTAAGATTTAGCCAAAGACCCAAAAGAAATCTAGACTTTTTCTAGCAACTGTCACATAACCTTGTGAAGGCTCTGATGAACTTCTAAGGCTTTTGAAACTCACCCCATGCTCTTACTACTTGAACACTATCAAAACTTGTCACTTTCATATGTGAGTCTAAAATGACCCCTAAGATATCAAACAACATAAGGACTAGACTAGATGATGACCAAAGCTATAATGACATATGAAATGACATCAAATAGAACTATGCAACACCTTATGATGCTATAATTAGCCCCCTATACAATATTTTGACTATAGGGGGTTTTGATCCATTCTAACTTATGATAAAAATGGTAAACATTCTTAGCAATTTCCTAAGGGTGGCATGCTTGCTATGCCATGACTAGTTTCCTAATCATATCCATTGGGCTATGGAGTCTCATGTATAGTAGGTCTGAAACATAAATGCCTTGACAACACACTAAACAATAAAAAACAATAGGAACAAAACACAAATCAAGAGACACACAAGTGCTTTATAATAACTTATGGAACACAACAAAAACAACACACACACCTAATCTACTATTTATAAAACTAAACTTTACCACTCAATAACAAGGTTTAAAATGTATCCCATTCATATGGATAGACAATTCTTCTCCATTAATCCTTGATAACTCAAAAGAGTTGATTTACTTATACTTGATGATGAAATATAGTCTGATACATAGGGTATCAAACTTGGTATGTTTCCCTAGTTTTCTTATAGATTCATCCCATTTAAATACTATGTCACCTTCTTGAAATGATCTTGGAGTTGCCTTATTGTCAAAATACCTCTTCATTAGTACTAGGCAATGTTTCATAGCTTGATGAGCCTTCTATCTAGCCTCTTGTAGCTCCATTAATTCTGTCAATATCACCTCCATTAGAGTTTTCTCAATCATCTCTAGTTGATGTACCAACTCTAAGGAAAGTAGCTCTTAAGAGGTAGACAACCTAGCTTACCTTCCATAGATAAGCATAAAATGAGAATTCCCTGTTAACCTCTTGGGAGTTATCCCATCATCCCATAATGTTTTATTCAATTTGGTGTTCCAAGCCCTCTGATTATGCTCCAAGGTTCTCTTGATTATTTTTATTAAATTTTTTTAATAGATTCATCCAACCCATTACCTTTAGTGTCATAGTTAGATGATGTACTCAAGAATATGCCATTACTATTTTCCCAATAAACTATCTTAGCACCCATAAAAGCAAGAGCATTATCTGAAATAATAGTAGGAGTGCCAAACATTGTTATGATGCTCTCATAGAACTCCAAGATGGAATTTTCATTATCTTTCTTTAATTCCAATGAAATCAAGACCCCATTGCATGAAAGGTTGATCAACATAGATAGGATCCAAAGGAAAAGTTGCAAACCTCTATTTTTATATAAAGAAAGCACATTATACACACATTCTCACCCAATCATGGTAGTCTTTGAAAAATTTAGGCCAATAATAGCCTACCCTCATGATCTTGGTAGCTATGGTTCTTGCAAAGAAATGACCTCCTACTATCCCATCATGAAAATTCTCAAGCAACACTCCAAATTGATCATTATCAATGCATCTTAATAACACAACATTGGTGTCCCTTCTAAAAAACACACCATCCAAAAGACAAAAGGTAATATATTTCAATTTAAAATATCTCTTTTGTGATCTACTCATATTATTAGGACACTCACCATTTTAAAGAAATTTGATCACATCTTGTGTCCAACTTTGTATATGCAAATAACCAATTGGTTGGAAGCAATCATGATTGATGAGAACCTCTTATTCTAAGTCATGAAAATATAAAGCTAAGTGTTTTTAAATGCCTTTACCTCTTACCAATTTTTTTAATTTTATATCAACATCATATTTCGTTACCTTAGTGATCCACCCTGCTCTCTTCTCACAAGGTCTCTGCTCAAAAGAAACTCCTTAGTACTAGAATGAGAAACCATAACATGAATTTTATTATTTTAAACCATATGCCTAAAATTATTTAATCCCCTTAAAATATAAAATACATGTTTCTCTAAAAAGGTGTACTTGACTTCATAATCTTCTAAACCTTGAATAAAAAATATGCTAGGCTGCTCTACACCCTCATCATTATTTTGTATTAACATGGATGAGGTAGTATAAAGGTTACAAAATGAATATAACATGAAGAAAATTCAAGATTAAAAATAGTATGAGCTTGTGAAATTTCTTTCTTAATGGATTCAAAACTACTCTTACCCTCTTTGGTCCAAGAAACAACTTAGTTATTCTTGAGCATAGCTATGATAGGTTTCACCAAAGATGAAAAATTGGGTATGAACCTCCTTAAAAAAATTATCTTTCCTAATAAAATTTTAATACCTCTCTTATTCAAGGGAAATAATAGGCCTAAAATTTCCTCTATCCTTAGGATCAATAGCCAAACCATCTTTGGAAATAATGTGTCCTAAGAGCTTACCTTCATATACAACAAAAATGCATTTATTTGGATTAAGAGATACTCCATACTACCTACATATTCCAAAAACTTATCTCAAGTGTTGCATATTTTCATTAGAATCTTTATAAAACACTATTATATCATCTAGATAAACCAACATCTCATTAATCAAACCTTTGAAGGCCATGTCCATTTCTCTTTGAAAGGTAGCACTAATATTTAACAAACCAAATAGCAATTTCCTATAATCAAAATTCCCCAATTTAGTGGTAAATGCTATCTTAAATTTATCATCTTCATTGACTCAAATATTATTATAACCTAAGTATCCATCTAGAAGAGAGAAAAATTAAGAACCTAAAACAATCTAAAAAATATGCTCCTTGAGGGTAAAGGATAGTGATATTTGAGTGACACCCTATTAAGATCCCTTAATTACACACAAATTCTTATCTCCCCATTGATATTTATAATAGGCAATATATTAGCTACCCATGTTGAATGCTTGATAGGAAAGATTATTTCATATTCAAAGATTTTAGTGAGCTCTAACCTCATGAGTTGCTCAACCTTAGGATTAATGTGTCTTTATTTCTATCTAATTGGTTTAACTCCATGTTCCAACTTGATAGTATGGTGGGCTATGCTAGGATCAAATAATATCAATTCCTTATACTCCCAAGTAAAGATGTCATGAAACTCTCTACATAAATCAATGAATGCTTACTTTTATAATGTAGAACATAACTTGCCTATTTTGAGGAGTCTATTTTTTAAGATTAAGACTCTTTCATAATTCTCTTATTTTTTAGACATACTCACCTTTTACTTTTTATTTTGATCATTATCATCTGATATATTTTTTGAGGTCACCAGACCCTTAGGTATCTTATTCATCTTTAGGTTCATAATCTAATCACCAAATTATTCTTGGAGCCTCTTTTGATTCCTTGAATAAAACTTAGCTTTATTTTACAAGAAGCATGAAATGTGTTTATCACTATAAAACACTTGACAAGATAGTTAATTATTAGATACACAAGGTCTGATAATTATATTAATGTGAGATTATTTCTCCTCTTCTATTGTGTTAGTTGGAGTATCAAATTGACCTCCTATGGAAACTAATCTTTCAGCATGATTATTCTACTCCCTTAGGACTAATTGTATGTTGAATACATTGAAGTCTTCAAGAAAATACCATACCCTATGCATATATGACTTGATAAAAGGGTTATTATCAGTAACCACATTCCTAACATGATTCACAACCAATTCATTTTATCCATATACTTATAATTTTTTGAATCCTTTTCTCTATGCCCATTAAAGGTCATGACTTAAACCTTCATATTCAACCAAATTACAAGTACAACTGAAATTAAATTTATATGAAACATAATAGTGTTCTTTAGATGGGTATACCAACATAACTACAACTCTTACAACAACTTTACTTCTTGAACTATTAAAAAACAATTTCCACATCTCATCTTCTTCACCGTCTTCCTTGGCAAGTAGAGGTATTGGACTACATCATGTATAAAATATACTCCTAGATTAGTTTCATCCATTAGATCATAATGATCATGATCATAAGTTTTATTAATGTATTCTTCAAGAAAAAAATTTACAATGTCTTCAATCTTGAATGAATTACCATCATCTATAATAGAATCCTTCTCTTTATGAACAACACAATTTATATTAGAACTTATCTCAATGTAAGGTTCTATATGAAACCTTGAAAGAGATTGTGTCTTAATTATAATATTGGCCCCATACCATTTTCTAAAGGCCAATAAATACTAGCTAGTTGAGATATATCCACTTATCTTGTTTGTGAAGTCCGTTGATAGGTAGAATGTAAAGTGGGCTAGAAGATCAACAACAACTATGTCTTGCAAGATAGGAAAACGAGGACAATAGTGCAAGAAAATGTTCAATCCTTTTATTATTCCTACTATCTTGGTAGTTATACCATCTAATTAAAGGACCCCTTTGTTATGTGTCTCTTATTTTAGGCCTATCTTGTCAGCTATCACTTTAGGCATGACCAAAGTTGAAGCTCCACTATCAACTATATAGTTATAGATTAGTTTTTCACCCACTATGAGAGTGAGATTAAATGGTGGATGTTTATTATATCTCATGTATCATTTATTAATGGTATTAGGGAAACTTTCAAGGACAACATGATTATGACTTTGATTTGAAAGAGGGACACACGTAGGGATAATATATAAGTATTTTTGTAGGATCTCTTTCTGACCAGGTATATGCAGAACATCGCAAAGGAAAATGGATGTTTTAGTACCCTTAAAATGAATCTAAAATGTTTAAAGAAGTCATACCTAATTTATCTTGAATTCTTGGAGGTAATGAGTTGGAGTGCTTTGAACAGTCCTTCTAATGTTTTCATTAGGAATATGTGTAGAGTTATTCGAGGATAATGCACCTATAACCATACCTTGTTACTTTGTATGAGGATTAAATGATATTTTAGGAACATTAATATCACCACCTAAAAATTTCTCTTAGCTCTAGTGTTTTCTACAATCGAGGTTCCTTAGTTAAGCATATAAGTGTCCTCAACTAGGAAGGTGGTAAAGATCTCTTCTTGAGGCTATTCACCTTTACTTATCTACATCATCACTTCATATTTGACTGATAAGATGGGAGTAACCCTATTTTTTACATTAGGATTAGGTTTCCATTGGTCTCTTCCTTTTCCATATTTTTGACAATACTATTACTGATAAGGGTAAGGATTTTGATAGGCACCTTTCTACATATTACCTTTTCCAAGCTTATCTTCCAACTATTGAATATAGGGCTCATTCTCCATCACATTATCTACCTTCTTAGGGGAGTATTTAGGCTTGGTGTTGGCATTATGAGTTTGATCCACATCTGGAGCTTTAGTAGAATCATGAGACAATAGAGGCATAAACACTTTAGGTGGTAATCTTCTAGTTTGGATGAGATTCTTTTCATCTTTGATAGAAATCTCATATGATTCACAGAGGGTGGAACCACCCATAGATTAAAGCATGACAACAATTTTAGTAAAAATAGCTCTCAGGTAGGTTGGGAACATAAAGCTGGGAGGTGGCCTCATAGGAGGAGGTAGTCTATTCCAAGTCTTTTGGAACCTCTCATTCAAATAATGAATTATTTATTTAGATCCTCTTTTGATCATGTTACTCTAGTGTATGAGAGAGGCATGGTCACTCTCATTTCTAAATCTTGAGGTCAATAACACTCTAAATTCATCCCATGATGTGATACATCCACTTTCTAGAGTCCTATACAAATCAAGAGCCTTCCCTCTAAAGGACATGGTAAGGAGTCCAATGGAAATTTTTTCTTGTGTGATATTATGGAGGCTACAAAAGTTAGATACATCTCTAATGTGCTCACTAGGTGTAACATGACTCTTACCATTGAATAGGGCCACACCTTTTTTGGTATTAGGATGAATGACATCATATTCTTGAAGGTGAATTGAATTTTTTATATTAAAGGTAGGAAAATAATGAGGTATAGCCATTTATTATTCAATATCTTCAATTTGTTCAACTTGTTAACTCTTTAAACTTCCTTTCTAGCAAAATCCTCTTGATATTCAAGATACAAATTAGGAGGATATTCAACTCCAAGGGGAATACCGTATTGGAAGAGTGAGTCAATGGGTTTGAGAACTCCTCTAGATAATTACCTAGTAAGAACCATGAATTATGAGATCAATTTTATAAAAATAAAATGGCCTCGAACTAGACTTACCTTGGTGGAGTCACCAAATGTTGAGTAGCACACAAATTTTTAACTGATGTTGTAAAGATGAACATTAACCTTGACAAGTTGTCTTGAAGATAGCATTCTATTGAGTGTGTTATAACTATTCTCACTAAATATTTCACCTTAGAATAGGGTATTGAATCATCTTCTAGATATGGGTAACATGGGAACATTACTAGGTATGTGGGTACACCTATATTGGAAATGATCCTCTAGGTTTAAGGGCTATCTCCCTAATTATATCTTAAAATGCTTTTATCTATGATAACTAATTACTTATGGGGGAAAAGGGTTATAAATTTAATGAAATAAACCTATTATAAAAGGGTAATGTACCAAGATGTTTTCCAAAATATTATTATACTCTATCATAAGGAGATAAGGTATACAACACTAGTCTAATAGTCTTAGAATGCACTAGCATTAGTGTTTTAATATGAAGGTGAGATGCACAGAGACTTTCCAAGGAAAATAAAACAATAGATTACTTGTATATACTAAGGCTAATTATACACTTAAGATATATTTTTACACTTGACTACATTTCATATGACTTTCTAGGCTAAAATCACTTGCATCAAACATGGAACGATTGAGAGAAATCAAGGATAGATAAATAATTCTTAACTATTCACTATACATTTCTTCACACACTTCAACAAGATGATATATGAACTCAAAAAATATTAAATTTGTTATTATTATTCAAATATAATTTCAAATCTAGTAGGACTTCACCATATATGGTACGGTATTAGATTACAAAGTCCAAAAAGGTAGCTACTTATAGAACCTCAAAGAGAGGAGAAAAGAAAGAAGTTTAAGAGTCACTAGAACACATATCCAATCATGAGAAATAGTTATGTTTCAAGTTAAACTAAGTGTGGAATATACCATTAATGCCTCTTAAGATAAATTTACATATAAATCATGACAAACTCTCCAAAATAGTGCAAAGACTCTTTAGCTAGCCTTTGTGAAACTATTTTCATCATGGATCATCTATCGAGCATTTTAAATTGAACTAAGAGAGTATGAACATATGTTATGATCGTCAAAAATGTTTTCCAAGTTATTATCTATCTTTTATAAATTTAAATTTACCATCTATATTCACTCATTACTTTCTTATACTACATTCGTTACATCTGGCAGTCCCTATTTATCTTTAGTCTTTGACTGAGCTTTCATGGAAGCATATGAGTTTGAAGAGATTGATTTGCTATGGATTACTTTAATCTTATTTAGTCTCCAATGTTTCCTTCATTGACACATTATTTTTTCCATTATATAATTTTTTCTATCATCATTTGAACATGTAGCCCATCTTGTCCATTTTGACTCCACTTAAATTTACCCAGTTGACCCCTCCTAGATTTTCTCTACTTTAAATTTCAATGATGGAAATTGATCATTGATCTAAGGTGTCAATATTATTATAGTTGGAAAAATTGTGTTTGATCTGATCTCCTTGACCTATTGACCTTGATTGCACCATCAGCTTTGGATGTATGATTAAATGTGAGTTTTAGATCATGATTCAATTTCTTTAACATGATTTGATCCCATGATTCATTGACATTTTGACTCTTCTCACAATATTGATCTACTTTTGTAGGATTAAATGTGCATCATATATCTTTGGAACCCATTGATACTATCAAATCATCTACTCTATTGATTTTGGTTTATGATGGAATATTGATCATTGATCTACTAGGACCCATTGTTTGAACTCAAATAACTATTTTATGGGGCCTAAACTTGATGTTTGCATGATTGTATTTGACACATAAAGAAATGTATTTAACTTTTTCATGACTGTCTCTAAGATATTTGAATCCTAATGGTTATTTTCCATGACTTAAATTTGACATCTACACGATCATCAATGACATCTATAAGACCATCAATAATGTCTATGTGACTGTCACTTTTTGAATGCCAATGATTTTTTTCCTAGGCTCATTTTTTAACATCATTATCTACTAGATCAACTTTCTCAAAACAATTCAATTCCATCAGAGCTTTTATTGCACGTAATTTCTTTAGTCTCTTTGTCTTCAGGACAATTTCTTCATAAGAATGATGGATTTGGACATTTTACATCGACTAATTTTCTCAAAATAATATTAGTCATTAAGATTCATGTTTCAGATGTTTTATCCAAAATAATATGTCCTTAGCCTTTTGTATCAAACAATTTGTTTGAAATAAATTAGTCTTGGCTCTTTTGTTATGGACAAAATGTCTAAAAGAAATAAACCTTCAAGATTTTTGCATCAGACTATTTTTCTTGGACACTTTGTCTAAAAGCATTTTGTCTT